>SNQJ01S0102974.1:10411-21421 GCA_010110895.2 Picea sitchensis
GGGGAGTTGGGATTTCCCAGCTCGGATAGGAGTGGTAGCTCGGCCTTGCGAGGTGAGCTGGGAGCTAGACGTACCATCTGGATAGTGTGTGGCCTCTTTGCTGCTCGGGGAGATAAGGGGGAAGCAGAGTACCCCTAGCGATTGGCTGGGATGTACCGGTGAGGTCTCGACGATCGGCAAGCGAGAGCGACACAGAGCGCGCAGATGTCATTCAAGGTAGGCGATCAGGAAAATGTACGCTCTTGTTTTTTAGAGTAGAATGCATGAGGATTTATGATTTAGATCTGCATATGTATTGGGTAATTGAGATAAAAATGTTTAGCTACAATCTGCAGTTCATTGTTGTTGTCCTGCGCATTTTATCGATGAAGTACCTCTTTGCATGGGTTGCCTAGCGTCCATTGAGGGATATCTGGTGCTTGTTTATTTTATTCTATTTCTGCACAACTTTTACCTGTGTGTATTTTCCAATGAGCCACTTATTCCTGGAAATTTTTCCTCTAGTGATTTACCCAAGAACTCCATGATCAGTATCGACGTTTTCAAACCCTGTGTTTACCTAATCTATGTCTGGACAGTGTCTTAATCAGTGGGTGTCCACATTACACCTATTAACAATCGATTATTTTACCTCTACCCTTTTACTTTTGGGGTTTTAAGATTGGCACTTTTGCCCTTCGGACAACGCTCTAATAACAGGTGGTCAATTGTATAGCATTGGTTTTTTTGTTTTTATTTTATTGATAGAAATTTTATGCTACTGCTGGTTGCCTTGAACAACAGTTATTTCTAACTGCAGAAGAATCCTATAATTTTTTTTTATGGCAATTCGATATCAGGTATAGCCTTAATCCAACGGCTCGTTAGCGTATCACTTGCCCTGGGAGATCCGAATTCCTTACTCAGAATACAAGGGCGAGTGCCTTTTTTCCCATTTCAAAATCTTGGACAAGAATAGGATAAGGAGATCTCCTTAGATCATCTCAGACTTAGATAAAGGAAGGCATTGAGTTTGACTATGTAAACTTCTTGACACCCTTTACAGATGTTGCGTCTTGTCGTCCACTCAAGAGCCAAAACCCGTATTTCAAGAATTCGCTCAATTCTCTGCATGGTATGACTCTGGAGTCATCTCAATTGATAGGATGCCCCATTCAACCTTCTTGTGCTTGTAAGTTTTATGTGAAATTTTATCGTTCTTGTACGGAATATGTGCTAGATTTTGAGCATTGGCCTCTAGTTACAAAAAAAAGAAAAAAAAAAAAACAGGAACTAGGGATTGAGAAACTTAGTGTTTTCTAGTACCATACCAGGTGCATGCGCGGTCTACTCTGACTGACAATTAGAGTTTTGGGGTGGAGATTTTCATTACTACTTATGCCAGCACTGGTTAATGAATCTATTAATTACAGATTACAAGCTCATCTCCTTATCTGTTGAACCAGGAATCATTGCTGAAATAAATTTAAGACTGTATAGGGAGGGTGATCTGAGCCAAGCACCGAAATAAAAATAATATTAAAGATAAAACTATTGTTCGAGCCATCGACAACAATGGATTCATGACCTAGTCAACTGCTAAGATATTCTCAACTTCCTGACTATTAGAGGTTTTAAATTGTTACACGCTCCTAACTCCATTGAATTTTTGAGTCATTATAACTGTAAACCTGGAGATGATCGAATGCACAGTAATACAGATTTAGAATACCGCCCTAAATTTTTTCAGCGATTATAATGGTAGCCTGTCTCCTTCATGCTTGACATAAGTTTTCAGTGACAGTTGGTTTAGCAGTCACCATTTAAATAGAAGGAATGACAATTGTTGGGACAATAACCTTTAGCGATTGTTTCGATTTGCAGGAATTAAATTTGGGCAGTGAATTTTGCAGAATCTTAACTTAGACCGTTGTACCCCTGCGCACCTTGTTTGGGACATAATCTATCCCTGCGCTTCTGGTCTCCTGGCTGGCCTAGTCTTGTCTGCCTTGCCCTTGGTTGTCATGCCTTGCCCAGGTGTGTGTTGCACTGCCTTAAGTCTCTTTCCTTTCTGTAATGTTAAATTTAACCCTTAGGTTCATAACTACTGCTAATTGGGTTAACCCCCTTCAATTATACATAATTGGTTAATTTCTCTTCTGCCTAATGAATAATGCTGCGTTAGGAATAATGTTGTGTTAAGAATAACGCTGGAGTAAAATCTTACCGCAGTTTGAAACCTGTCTTCACGATTTTTGCTAATTGGTGAACCTAGATCAATAGTAGGGTTTAGTGGGTGATAAGTCATTGGCTAGCCACGATGGTGGAATAGTTATTTTATTTGCAAAGATTTTATAATGTAATTATGGTAATGATGTTATAGTTTAGTTATTATAGTTTAGTTACTTTAGTTGCTAAGCTTTTATAATATATGTTGTCATTTATGTAATGTTAAGGATGTTAAGGATGTTATCATTATAGTTTTGTTACTTTAGTTGCTACGCTTTTATAATATATGCTGTCATTTATGTAATGTTAAGGATGTTAAGGATGTTATCATTATAGTTTAGTTACTTTAGTTGCAAAACTTTTATAATATAAAAGGTAAGGATGTTATCATTGGTGGTAATGTTATTGCAATTTAGTTATTTTATTTGCAAAGCTTTTATAATATAAAAAGTAATATGGTGATCATGTATGGAAAAGGTTATTGTGGTTTTATTGTTATTTGATAACATATAAGATGCATTGTAATTGAAATTTATTGCACGGTTAGCGTGATATAAGATGTAAGGTTTTTATTATTTATGGAAATGTTATTGTAAATTTTCAGTGTTACCAACAAAATACAAAATGTAATGTCCTTGAATTAAGTACAATAAGTTATTATGTGTTAGTAAATGGGGATTTGCATTTAATTGAATGTACATTATCTTAAGGTTGGACTTGGTAACTCATCGACTAATGGAAATCATATGGAGTGATTGATCTTCCTTTAATGCCAATTTGAGTCATAGTAATTGCCGAGGCTTAAATAGTGGTTGGTTGTTGTCGGAGTCCTTTATAACTTGCGCCTTCCGTGGAGGACGTGGATGTTCATTTATTACTGTTTTACTTGGTAGTAACATCTATTGCTTGGTCTATTGTGTCAGGCGGGATGTAGACACCTCCATGTTCCTCAGAACAGTCACCAGCCCTGAGACCTTAAATGGTTAAAATCAATGGGAACCTGGGCTTGAGCATTGCTTATGTGTGTTGGAGGTCCTAACCATTGTAGGGTAGGACGGGCGGGTAGTCAGTCTTAATATTTGTCAGTTGATTGTCGTTCAATGCTTGTAGAGGTTTATTTGCGTCTTAGATATTTATGTTGTCATCGCATTGCATGCATCATGATCATCATCGTATGGCGACATAGAGTTGAATGTATTTATTATCCTTGTACACACGCGCACACACACAAAATAAAAATAAAAATTTGCACTTGTTATAAGAGGTTTGTCGTCGTAACGAGGAGGTTTGTTATAGTTTGATCAGGTGTTGGATTCGACCATGATATGTTGTGATAACCAGAGCTATGTAAATCTCTCAGAGAACCCAATGTTCCATGATAGGTCGAAGCACATTGAGATCAAGTACTATTTTATCCATGATAAAGCCTTGAGGGGAGAAGTGGTTCTCCAACATATCTCTACTGATGAGTAGATTGCAAATATTTTGACGAAGCCTTTGTCCAAGATAAAGTTTTCATACTTGAGGCACAAGCTGGGGTTCGTGGAGATTTCTCTCTTGGTTGAAAGGGAGGAGATGAATTCCTCAGTTGGGAGGGAGCACTGATATGTGGCATCATGGACTTTCAATGAGTTGCAGATCTATATCATGCTAATACAACTTAGAGATGGTCATACAACTTAGAGATGATGCTTGCATCATGCTAGATATGATCATACTAGTAAAGCTCATATATGATACATATGGTTGAATTTGTTGATACAATGGTCTGAGGAGCATTGTGCTAGTACAACTTAGAGGTGGACATACAACTTAGATATGATGTATTGACATCATGCTAGTTATGTTCATGCTAGTACAACTTAGATATAATGTATTGACATCATGCTAAATATGGCATGCTAGTATGGATTAGAGATAAACATACATCTTAGAGATGATGTAGGGGGTTTGTGTCATGATAGATATGATCATGCGAGTACAACTTAGATGTGGCATACAACTTACATATCATGCATTGTTATCATGCTAGATATGTCATGATAGTACGTCTTATATATGATCATACAACTTAGATATGAAATAGTGAGGCACCGATCTACATCATGCGAGTACAACTTAAAGGTGGCATACCAATTAGATATGATGCATTGGCATCATGCTAGATATGTCATGCTATTACGGCTTAGAGATGATGTAGATTATACTCGAGATCATGTTAGAACAACTTAGATATGATGCATTTACATCATGTTAGTATGCCTTAGAGGTGATGCAATTGATGACATTGTTGATGTAGGATGATATCAGATGATATGATTGTAGTAGAGAGTGTGTGTCTCTAGACAATAGATGTATGCTACTATGGTGGATGTGTTCCACTGGTTGTGACTATGGGTCATTGGATAGTAGTTGTGTGCTACTAGGAGTGGTTGTATACCACTGGACAATAGTTGTGTACTACTATAGATAGACACAGTTGTGTTCTATTGGATGGCATTGTAGCAACAGTTTGCTACTATCTTACTTCCATGGAGACCATCACTAGTGTTGGAGATGATTGTCAGCTAGATGGATAGTGATGATGGTGCTCGTGATTTGATCTATGTGATCATGAGATAGTCAGTGTGGCTATGATGATGCTACCAACATAATGGTTTGTTTTTTCTCAAGACCATTACCAATAATACCTCCCTAGCTAGGAGGAAGTGTTGATGTTACAGTAGCTGCGGGAGGTATTAACCTCCACATGTAACCTTTGACGAGACTAAAATATTCCAGGAAGCTAGAGAAACCTTAAATGGTTGGCTAAGAACCTCAGAAGACAAGTTGACTCAAGAGAAAATGTAATATTAAGTTATTAGCCTCCAGGAAGAGAAGTCGGCCCAGTTAAGTGACTTGAAACACTATAAATAGAGGGCGCTTGAGCTCATTCGAACTCACTCACTGTCACGAATTCATAAGGACTAGTGGTGCACATGACTAGAGGAGATTCGCAGTTGCTGCAATGGTGACTTGGTATTTGGTTTATGGTTTGGACTTTATGCTTGGTGCACTAGCTTTGGAGAGAGGTACACTACCTTAGTTGGCTATTGGTTCTAAGTGTTTGATTATGGAATTATTCTAGTTGTCAAGGTTAAGGTGCTCAGGGGTGGCCTTGTGCCTATGGTTGGGTGACAATATGGTGATATTGTCTATGGGGAAAATGAGCAAACCTATTATTTTAATAAAAATAAGAGGGAGTTGAGGGATAAATTGGTTGGAACAACCACTTTCTCAACATTATGATCCTCAATTTGGGATCATCATCAAGATATATGAAATAGGAGATGTTCATATTGTTGGGCCCGTGATATGATTGATTTCATGATGTTGATTAGATCCTTTTTGCCGAATATGTTTATGCGTTTTCCTGTTTTAAAGAGTTTTTGAAGAGCTTTTGTGTCAAATCGCTATGATTCACACCAGGTATGCATAACTCATGTTTTATGATGATTTTGAGTGTAATTCAGTATGATTTTATGTTCCCAGGAAACTAATTCGTGTTGTGTGTGTCAAAGGGAAAAATCACAGCTTGTTTTTGCTTCCGACACTCAGTCTGGTACTCCATCCGACACTCATTCCGGTACTCCATCCAACACTCCGTCCTGCACAAAAACCATGGCCGATTTGGTGGTTAGCATATTAGCGACCAACGATGGGTGAATAAGAGACATGGGTTTTGCTTGTGCTCGTGGCCTCTAGCTACTGAACACTTGACAACTCGATTTAGGTTGTTATTTTGGGCGATTATTGGCTCACCTCGTTTCTAGAAGCCACCGAAAGTTAGGGAATCTTAAATGCAATTTGTTGTTTTTAGAGAGGGTCGACCCTTCCAGTGGTCGACCTCTCAGCTTGTAAAAACCATAAATACCACCAGTAGTGGAAAGACCAAACAAAGAATTTTAAGAAGACATTTTTATTGTGTAATTGAGACATCATTGTAAACTTATGATTAGACTGCGTTTTTTTAATGAATGACAGTGCTGTGTTGATTCTCTGATCACAATTTCATGTTGAGAAGTTGCCTAGACCTCCTGGGGGGCCCACTAGTGGTCTGGGTAATTGTTCTCGTTAGTGTAGATTTATAATTGTTCAGTTTCCTTTCTTAGTTTTCAAAGTCATTTATTTATTTTTTTTGTTTTTTTATTGTGATGGATCACTAATATAATGTCGTAAAATAGATATATGAAATAGATCTTGCATATGCCTCAAATAATCAGGAAGGACTAGTTGGTAAGCCACAACTCCCTTCTTTTCCAATACCTAGAAAGGTACCACAAACCTAGGAGAGAGTTTGGAACCCTTTCCAAAATTGATAGAACTCTTGTGCGGTTTTACCCGCAATTAAACTCTGTCGCCAACCTCATAACTACGTTCAACATGATGCACATCCACATAACTCTTCTATCGATCCTGCACTTCTTTAATTTCATCACTTTTGATAAATTGATGATTGGGATGTTGATTGACACTATTTGTGTGTCATTTTCTAAGACAATGTTGTGGAAATTTCATTCACCTGGATGGTCATTATACCTATTATTGTTTCTTTGAATTTGATTAGATTGTATGGAATTTTAAGGGAAGAGTCAGACTTGAAGTTGATTTGTTTCTTATAATTCAATCTCATCAGTATTGGAGTTCACATCAGGAATGGAAACTACATCCAATATATATGCATCCTACCTATGGGAGAGTTATAATATTCTACAACAAAAGTCATCTAGGCATACAATACCTTCTAGCTCATTGGTTGGTGCTTGAAAAACCCTATAACTCTTTGAAACTAAAATTATGTTGCTAAAGGTAAAACAAACTATTCATAGCTTAATTTTATAGAAAATAAAGTATTAATTCCTTGAATCACCCTCAACCCCATTTGCTATGTTTTTTTGGTTATTATTATTTTTTTTTTTTAATTTTGGTTTTTATTTTTAGTTTTAGTTTTGTTTATTTATTTATTTTTAAATGTGTTGTTTATTTATTTATTTTTAAATGTGTTGTTTATTTATTTATTTTATTTTTATATATTTTTAAAGATTTTTTTTAATTATTTATTTATTTTTAAATTCATTGTACTAGGTTGAGGGATGTGCAGTGTTGGTTTTTTTTTTTTCCTTTTAAAATGTAAATAAAAAAACATAAAATATTTGTTTTCCCTTTTAAAAATACGTTTTTTTTTTCCTTAGTTTTGGATTTTCTTCTATTTTTAAATTTATTTTCCACTTTTTTAGTGTTGATTTTCATAATTTATCTTTTTGGTTGCAATTGTGCTTGATATTAAGGAATTTGTCTATAGTGTAGTGCGCACCTGTGTAAATGTACGAGGATAGCGCACCGAAGAGAGAGTGTGTGCATCCTAGAGTTTTGCACACACTGGATTAATCACACATTTATGAGGTAGAAAACCTTTGTATTTATGTTTGTGTTTTGAGTCTGGGGAGCCTGCGAGACTATTAGGCTGGTGATCCTGGATGTGAAAAGGGAAATGTGATTGTCTTGTAAATGTAATCAACCATAAGTTGTTAATATAATCACATCACTGCATGTAGACTCAACTCAGACAGAAAAATACAGGGGGATAAACTCCACGGAAAAGGGAAAAGGGGGGAGCTTAAGTCAAGGGAATATTTTATTAATATTATGACAGTTTAATTTATGGATATTGATTTATCCTAAGTTCCCAAGGCATGGGAATGAGTCACCAAGTGTCAAAAGTTAGTCTTGAAGGTGACAAGTGTCTGGTTATGACCATGCAAATACATTATTGAGCAATAATGTATTTTGGGGTGATTATTCATTATTCCGAGGATCTTTTTCAAGGGGAGCTCGGCTAGGAGGGACTTTATTTGGTTGTAATTATTGTCATCATTGAATGAGGGTGCTTAGGAAATCCTATGCATTTTAGAAGAAGCGGGTTGTCATGCCCGTGAGAATTTCCCTCCAGGTGAGAGATTTGTTGTGTCAAAGAGGTGAGTTTTAAGGCCTGTGAGTATTCTCTCTAGGTGAGAGAGTTTCTGAGAATTTTTCCCTGGTGCGTTGGGCATTGGATACAGGGATTTAATACTTCCTTTCCATCCTGTTGTTGAATCCCTTGAACGGAAGTGGATTGTTGAAGTACTGTTGAGCAGAGAAGGGGCACACTTCCTTGGGTGGGACATGCATGTGGGGAATGAGAGATTGTAGGCTAGTTTTCACAGTGGGCACCTTGGAGTGAGAAATTATGTTGATTACTAAACCCTAGTCTATCATAGGGAACCCTTTTTCCTATGGAGTTTATTCCCCAGCTCAAGGGTGACCTGTTGCTGAAAGATTATGAGCAACATAGTCTATGGATGGGAGTAACATCTGAGTTACGGGTGTAGTTGGTGACTCTTCATAAATATAACTGTCTCTTATGAACTTATTCCAATTATTGTGTGCTCATTGTTATTTTCTAAATGGGTTTATTTTCCTGTACTAAACTGCATATGAATATTATGGTTAATTTTGTGTGGTGATACTACATATATGAGTTCCTTTTCCTGTATGTTGTGACATATTTGGGAATGATAGTTATACGTGTTTCTTGTTAGTGATATGCATGGATTAGTCCGCATAACATAGTTGAACATATGAAGTATGATAGTTGTTACGTATTCTATTGGTCAAAGTCTGTGGTAAGGATTATTAGATACTAAGGTAGGGTATAATTCACCATGCGTGCAGTGAATCATCCACGTACACAAAGGTTATAGAATTTGATTGCAACATCATATTGAATGCATGTGCAGTAGGGTTATGTGTGTAGAATAGTTATGTGCACAACAATATATAAGTGCTTTGAAGTATTATGCGCGCAATAGATTTTGGTTACTTATTTCGCTGCTATAATTTTTTTAAAAGAATTTTACTCGTGGAGTGAGACCCAAGTTGGGTTTAGGCACAGTTCCTTAAGGAAATGTGTGCAGATATTCTAATACTAAATATAGCAGGGAGTGTTGTAAGTGGTATCTGCACACTAAGATTTTGAATTAGCTTTTTTCAACAGTGAGTCTAGACGTTACATATTGGTATAAGAGTGATTGATGTTGGGGTTTGTGGTGACGTGGCCTAGCTGGGAGGTTGGGACGTTACACCCATCATATAGTTGATAATGGATGGTGAGTTAAGGCTCCTCCATCACTCACTTCAACTCATACCTCCCCCTCTAACATGCAAGATTAAGTTTAGTATGATGGGAGAATTAAGGTATGTGTGTGGGTTTATTGGGAATGTCTTTGTGATATGATCAATGTTATTATCACTATCTCTTATCTTGTCTCTAGCAACGAATGAGCATTAGAAGCAAGTTGGGGTGCTTTGGTTGGGGACAACCATCCTAGTTTTTGTGTAAATTTGAAGTGGCAATGACACATTACCATTTTAAAAACAAATGTTGCATTCTGTGTAAGATAAAGGAAGTTTAGAGGGGCATTAAACATGATGATCATGAGATTTTTGAAGGAAAATGTAGTGTAATAAACTCCACCATTTGTAGGAATTATTCATAAGAAAGATTGGATAAGAATGTCAAGGAAGAAAATAGGGTCAGGGACTAGTGTATAGTGGAAATTGCAACACATCTTTTGAAACTTAGGGAAATGGAGAAAGAGGTGAGTGCATTCATGCCAATTTACCACAAGAAATACCTAGAAATAGCGTCACAAATGGGTTCTTTCCATTATCACGTTGGAAGGATTTTGACCCACCTTAACCTCCCTCAAGAGGTTTCTTTGTCTCCTCCCCCAAACAAATTCTACATCCTCTAGGGACTCCTCCCTCTATGGTTTTTCTTTGGCCAATGAGGAGTATTTGGACATCCCATGCTCTCCAAACTGGGAACTACTGGACAAAACAAGTGAAATCGACCCTATAGCCCATGTTGAAGTGTAGATACACTCCGAGGATGCTGCGACAAAGACTTAGATGGGCTTCAAAAATGAATACATTCAAGGGAATAATTTCTAGTTTTTTCTATACTAGGTATGTTTCATTGAATATTTTTTTGTTGTTTCAATATGTAAGGTAATACAACTCCCAAGGATATAAAGACTAGAACTAAAAAGTTATAAATTTGAAATTTTTAAATATATTAATTTAATTTAATTAATTATTATTTTAAAGTTGCTTAATAATAAAATAAAAAATGTTTTTTAGGTGTAGAATAGTTAGTGATAGAATGTATTGTCAAGGTATTTCATTATGTAAAATCATCTCTTCAAAACCTTCAACTTTCCTAACTTACCTTGAGGAAATCTAAATTTTAATCATTACTTTTTTTTTAAATAAAAATAAAAATATTTTAAGGTTATAAATGTTTAAATAAAAACTTTAATTATTGATATAATTTTATAAAAACAATGAAATTATTATAATATATAAATATATGTCGATCAAGGGTGAAAATTTCTTAATAGAGAGAAAATCGCAATATTAATAGATTTTAATGAAAAATGGTGATTGACATGGAAAAGTGATAAGAGAAATGTATGCATTGACTTGAGTGGAGTGGGAATAAATTGGGTGAATATTTCTTCAGTGGAAAGAAAACCGCAGATTTATCAAATTCTAATAAAAAAGGTGTTGGAGTTGGAAAAGTGATTGTATCGACTTGAATTGAGTGGGAGATTAAAACGGGTGAAATTTTCTATCAGAGGGGGGGTGAATGAGTGTGGGGCTCTTTTTCCCAAAACTTCCCTCTTGCACAAAAACTCATCAATTAGCATTCAACATTTATTC
>SNQJ01S0102974.1:21431-37745 GCA_010110895.2 Picea sitchensis
TTTCCACTTGGACATATATCATTCTCATCAAGTGCATCATATCAATGATCCATCTTTATCAATTGGTTTCCACTTGGACATATATCATTCTCATCAAGGGCATCATATCAATCAATTACTTGACATCAATCAATGACATTAATCAAACCAAACCATTTACATCAATGACATATGATCCAACAATCTCCCAAATAATCAAACCATTGGCATCAATGACAACATGATCCAACAATTCTATCGTCCCGTCCTTCCAATCTTGTCAGTTGTCTTTATAATACTTGACTTTATTTGTATTAACTTGAATTTACTATTGCATAAGGCTGATCCACAAATTTTGGAGGAATTTTGTGGATAAAGGTAAAATCACCATACTGTTAGACTCCAACGTCTTACAAGGCCTGTTGGAAAGAGAGCACGTGAATTTTATATGGAGTTATTTGAAAAATGAAAGACTTTGAGGTAATTTTATTGAATGTTGGCTTCATTGGTTGATGTCAATTGACTTCCACATCCTCACCCATTATCGATGTGTCTCATGAGATTTTTGTCTAGTCTTAAAAAAAGAGAGGCTAAGAATATACAATGGCTGTCCATGAGAAAAGCATAAAACAATCACCGCCCATAAATTTGGAATTTGGTCATATTGTGTTGGGACATTTCTCTTATCATTTGAGGCCAAAAAGTGCTTTGTTATGGTTGTGAACTTGAGGGATTTGTGTTGCTTGATGCACCTACTAACTATGTCATTGATATTGTCATGGGGTAGGTATCTTCTTTCCTGGGCTCCATTGAAAGTAGGTTGAAGTAATCTTCAATGACAAGTCACTCTAGAATATTTGTCCATGGCAAGATGATGACGTAGATCAAAAGTTTCGTAGAAGAAGATAGCTAGGCATCTTTCATCCTCATATGCCATGTAAATCATTGGAGTGACTTAGGAGAGCCCCTAAAAAAGAAGAAGAGCCACCTTCTAATCTCATAGTATGGTGAGATATTAAGATAAAAGTGGTCCATGGCCTCCTTCTTTAAGGACTAGGGATGATGTGTATAGTATCCTAAGGAATATGTTGATATCTCTAAGTGTGGAGCTTATGGGAGAAACTTTGATCTATGTAAGGAGAACTCTATAATGACAAGGCGACTAGAGTTCGGTGTATGTAGGGGTTTTAATGAGTCAGTGAATGAAAATAAGATATATACTATAATAGTGATAGATATTTAATTAGAGTGGCACTATAGGTGCAACCCATGCACACAAAATATAAGATTTCAAGATCTCTTCTCGAATACCCCTATTTACCTTTATTTTTGAGAGATCTAGTGCGACCATCAAGAAGTTTTGTGGGCATGGCCCATCAATATCAACATTGACTAGATGGACTAATAAGGAGGTTGTAACATACTAGTGGGAGTGGATTATATTATATGTATGATGTATAGAAGACCTAACCGCAAGATATGGGTACCTAAGATGACCCTCCTAAAGGGTTCCCATTAGCTTAAAACTATGAATTATTATAACAACCTAGAAGACCACATAAGAAATTAGTGGCCCCATGTCGAACTCTACAAGAATAGTGGTATGAGAAACTAAAATATTTGCATGGATGTGTTTGGAGAACATCAAAATAAGGACTCTCTCTATCTAGTGCCAACTTGTAACTCAAAAAACAAGGTACCCAAATATCACATCCATTAACAAGAGTAGGTGTGACCAATGAGTGAAAGAGACTTATATTTTCCCAGATGTCCTAAAATTGATGCTGGAAATATTACTTCTCAAAGGGATTAATCATTGTGTAACCTTAAATTAAATGAGACTTTACTGCTAGTGTCATATTAAAACATGGTCCAAAAAGAGTACTACTAAATATATGCAAGATGAGACCATCTCCACCCACCCAACCCTATAAGTGAGAATGGCGTTAAATTTTCCTCTATCTTCAAGGTGTTTAGAGGCAACCTTTTGTTTTCCCCATGTTCTCTTGAAGCAAGGATGATTTTAGGGGCTAAATTTCGCTCATGGGATAATTTTCCATGGTTTTTCCCCAAAAAATATTCTCCATTCTAAAAATAATTCGCCCAAATTCTATAGGATAAAATTATTTTACCTAAAAAATGGCCAAAATTTTATACAAAACTATATAAAATCCTTAGAAATTTGAATATATTTACAAAAATATCTCCAAACATTTATAATTGGCATATGAAGGATTAGTAAGATTCACCAAGGTTTCTACATTTTAAAATAAATTTCCATCCTTAAAATCATCCTTGTCTTGAAGCCCATGGGAGTCACAAAAATATCCCAAGATGTGTAGTTGTTTTTGGAGGGATTTCACTAAGTGTGATGTCAAGATAATGTCATCTACAAGAAGAAGGATAGAAATATACACTCCAAAAAGCAAGCAACAAAATGAATTTCCCAATGTGTTTTTTATGATCTCCTCTAGTTCATTCAATGTACATCCTAAGAATTTTAAGAAAGAAAAAAAAAAGTTTAACTCCTACATGCTTTAGAATCCGTCTATATCACCAGCTCTTGTATGTACTCTACCAATGATGAACTCATAAAGTGTCATAACTAGTGAAATTTCCAAGTATTAAAGACCTAGAAGCTTAATCCTTCTAGGAGTAGGTGTACATGCACTATGTCAAATGCCTTGTTAAAATGTACAATGATCTAGGTGGATATCATTGGTCTCCATTGATCCATGTGGATGTTGGTGGCCAACCACCTTTTCCACTGAATAAATGCTTTGAGCCTATGGTTTTGATAAACCATGATATTCACCCTTTTGACGGGGAATGGAATGTAATACCATCTTCATTCATTAATTACAAACATCATGTAATGATTTCCTGGTGGTCTTGTGTACATGACTACAAAATAGCATTAATCCATCGGATCCCATTAGAACTCCATAGATAAGCGCACTTGGGATAGAGTAGTATTGGGATGGGTAATTTCCAGGGAAGTCCTAGTGTTTTACATGCCCATGGAATTTTATAAATTTAGATTAATTTATCCCACATGCATCATTGAAGTTGTTCTCCTCTCACTCTCTCATATATAATTGAGGTGAAGGAGGCCCTTTAAGCATGCAATGAGTGTGATGTAAAGATTGTTGTGAATGAAGCGTAGCCAACATCTCTTTGTTTTTAGAGATAAGCTACCCCATTTTGCCAGTTTGTGTTCTACAATGTTTTTCTCTCTTATTCATTAATAGAAGTTGGATTTCACTGTATTTATGTGTTCTCTTCTATATTTTTGTTTTTGTCTCATTACATTCTTAGCATAATATGGACCAGCAGTATCAGAGTATTTTACTCCTTGTCGTTTCTTAGAGAAGGTCCTCGATGAGCTCAAGGTATAGAGTGTTGGGTCTCGAGCTAGTTTTGCTTGAGGACAACTGCTCTTGCAAGCCCAAGTGACCTCCCATGGCGGAAGAAAAGAGAGGTGACAGAGCAGGAGATCCTTTCAAGACGTTGCTTGAGGAAGCCCTCATGTGACAGAGGAATGAGATGATGGACAACTTTGCTCAGATCCTTCAAAGACTACCAATGGCAGCGATCGAGGCATATTTGACAAGAAACCATTTTGGAGGTGCGACACCCTTCAAGGTACAAGTCAATTTTGATATCCCCTTATTTGAAGTCCATATAGATGTAGATGCTCTATCCTCTAGAAAAATGGTTGAATTTGTTAGAAGGTTATTACTCTGTCCAAAACATTTCCAACAGTGAAAAGATCACCTTCGCACTCCTTAAAGCCCTTCCCCATGTCAGAGCTTGGTGGGAAGGCTACTAGGAGAGGTACAACGCAAATGAATCTACACCACTCAGGAGAGAACCCACTTGGGAAAACTTTGTAGATTCCCTAAAGGAGGAGTTCTACCTTGTCGGAAAATATGATGACCAGTACATGAGATGGATGACTCTGTGTCAGAAAAAGTGTTAGAGTATAATAACATATTTCATAACTTGCACTCAAAGTTGGGCATCAAATACTCTGAGCAACACCTATTTTTGAAGTACCGAAGTGGTTTGTACAGGTACATCCAAATAAAGATGGATTTCTTGGACATCTCCTAACTGGGTGCTGGTTATCGATATCCAGTCAAAATCGAGAAAAAATTCAAGCAATAAAGTAAGTGGGAGTTCATGTTTGAAAATACACCACAATAGAAGCATGACAAAGGAAACCCTAACTCATAGAAAGAAGGACAAATCAACAAGGAAGGACAACCTCAAGAGAGCCAGTCCAAGACGTAAGAAAAGAAGGGTAATGGGAATTTTAAGAAAGACATCGAAAAGTTGTGTGAGTTCCACAAAATCCCCTGGCACAACACCGATGAATGTCGCTCGAAAAAATAATTAATGGCTGAGCTCGAAGAAAAAGAATCAAAAGTTGACTCAGACTTTCGTTCAGAGCACAATCAAGGGAAACAAATCATCGATGCAGAACCCACTGCAACCATCGTGACCACAAAAATACAACCAGAAGAACCTGAGGAACATCTCTTCCACTCACAGATGTGGCTAAAGGGGACCCCACTGCATTTAATTATTTATAGCGGGAGTCAGAAGAACCTAATCTCAGATGAGGTTGTAAAGAGATTGAAACTGCCAACGATGCCACACCCCCAACCATACACCATTGGGTGGTTGAGTCGGGGACGAGACATTTGTGTCAGCCATCAGTGACACATTTCCTATGGAATCAATATTTTCAAGGATGAGGTAGTGTGTGATGTTTCCCCGCTTGAATTTTGTGATGTTCTTCTAGGACAACTATATATGTGGAAACGTCATGCTATATATGAGTCTCGAGCCCGTAGTGTCATTGTTACTCTAGCAGGTCAGCTCTATAGGGTACCAAAGGTAGCTCTAACTATTGCCACTTCATTGATCTTGAAAAAAAAATGCCACAAAGTAATCTCTGAGACCACAAAGTTTTCCCTTTTCACGATCCAGTGAGATGGTGAACATGAGGTCACTAGGACCACTATAACCTCATCCCAAGACGTTTCAATCCAGAAGAAGCAGGTTGACAATATTGTAGAGGACCATGAAGAGAAGGAGATTCTTCAACATGTTCAACATAGCTCTATTGGCCACGACCTGTTTTAGGTGTGTTTGGGGTTTCAAACATTAGCCCCCATTGGTGTATCTCTTATTGTTGCATCTTCACTGACAAAGTCCTTCCACACTCAGACCAAGGAAGATTATGTAGCTAGATTTGTTGAATGGATCCAACACTTCCAATAGGTTCACAACATCCTTCCACAGGAAAATTTCAAGAAGGACATCTACTTCAACAAGGCAAGCGACTCACCAAGGTTCAAATTCAACAGAATTTTCCCCATATCCCGAGGGAACTTGACACAATGGGGACCATTGCTTCCTAAGGGGGCAGGAATTATCCAGGTGGATCTTGGTGGCAAACCACCTTTCCCACTAAATCAACATTTCGAGCCTATGGTTTTGATAAACCAAGATATTCACCGTTTTGATGGGGAATGGAATGTAATACCATCTTCATTTGTTAATTACAGACATCATGTAATGATTTCCTAGTGGTATTATGTACATTCTTACACCACAATGTTAATGCATCAGATCCCATTAGAACTCCATAGTTAAGCGTGCTTGGGATAGAATAGTACTGGGATGGGTGACTGCCAGGGAAGTCCTAGTGTTTTACATGACTATGGCATTTTATAAACTTAGATTAATTTATCCCACATGCATCATGGAAATTCTTATCCTCCCAATCTCTCATATATAATTGAGGTGAAGGATTCCCTTTAAGCATGCAATGGAGTGTGATGTAAAGCTTGTTGTGGATGAAGTGTAGCCAATATCTCTTTCTTTTCAAAGATAAGCTACCCCATTCTGCCAGTTTGTGTTCTACATTGTTTTTCTCTCTTATTCATTAATAGAAGTTGGGTTTCACTGTATTTCTATGTTCTTTGCTATATTTTTGTTTTTGTCTCGTTTCATTCTTAGCACAATCTGAATCAATCCTCCTCTTCCATTGACTCATAACAGTTCCCCATCTTGGCAATGTTTCTCCATTTTTTCAAGTCCTGAAGTTTTGGCGTGTTTTTGAGGCCCTAAACAATGTTTTTTGGACTTGTGACAGATTAGGGTTTCCATGACAGTACTCATCCTCGATTGAAATCTTCTTGTCATCGAGATACTTCCAATGGGATATTATGCACCCCAAATGAAGTTTGTATGTGGAAGTTGCGGCCTTGGGAAGTTGATGTATCACCTAGACTCCTTAGGTAACACATTCCTTTTGGCCACATCATCTTCTAGGGTTAGGGTTTTGTGTATTTAGTATTTTTTCTTCTTACTGTTTAATTCTTCATGTTAAAAGGCCATTTCATCCTATTCTAATTATCATCTTGCGAATGAGCATAGTCAGCATCTCTCTCTTTAGAGATAAGTTGCCACCCTTCTAGATAGTTTGTATTGCTTGACATTTCATAGTCTTTTCCTATTTCACTTATTAATAGAATTTGGTTCTCACTGTATTACTATGCTCTCTGCAATATTTTTTTGTGTATGTTTCCATTCNTGTAAAGCTTGTTGTGGATGAAGTGTAGCCAATATCTCTTTCTTTTCAAAGATAAGCTACCCCATTCTGCCAGTTTGTGTTCTACATTGTTTTTCTCTCTTATTCATTAATAGAAGTTGGGTTTCACTGTATTTCTATGTTCTTTGCTATATTTTTGTTTTTGTCTCGTTTCATTCTTAGCACAATCTGAATCAATCCTCCTCTTCCATTGACTCATAACAGTTCCCCATCTTGGCAATGTTTCTCCATTTTTTCAAGTCCTGAAGTTTTGGCGTGTTTTTGAGGCCCTAAACAATGTTTTTTGGACTTGTGACAGATTAGGGTTTCCATGACAGTACTCATCCTCGATTGAAATCTTCTTGTCATCGAGATACTTCCAATGGGATATTATGCACCCCAAATGAAGTTTGTATGTGGAAGTTGCGGCCTTGGGAAGTTGATGTATCACCTAGACTCCTTAGGTAACACATTCCTTTTGGCCACATCATCTTCTAGGGTTAGGGTTTTGTGTATTTAGTATTTTTTCTTCTTACTGTTTAATTCTTCATGTTAAAAGGCCATTTCATCCTATTCTAATTATCATCTTGCGAATGAGCATAGTCAGCATCTCTCTCTTTAGAGATAAGTTGCCACCCTTCTAGATAGTTTGTATTGCTTGACATTTCATAGTCTTTTCCTATTTCACTTATTAATAGAATTTGGTTCTCACTGTATTACTATGCTCTCTGCAATATTTTTTTGTGTATGTTTCCATTCATATTCATGCCTTTCAATTTTTTCTCTATACAATGCATATTAGTTGTATTAGAGCAATCTGATCTTTGTTATTTCTCAGTGCATGTCCTCAATGAGGTTAGGGTATAGAGAGTTGGGTCTCAAACTAATTTCACTTGGGGAAGACACTCTCTCTAGCCCTGGAGGCCTCCTACAACAGATGAAAGAGCAGTATATC
The DNA here is from genome assembly GCA_010110895.2 of Picea sitchensis. Lineage (NCBI taxonomy): Eukaryota > Viridiplantae > Streptophyta > Pinopsida > Pinales > Pinaceae > Picea > Picea sitchensis. The sequence goes on from SNQJ01S0102974.1 coordinate 28,973, forward strand.
CTATCAAGTTGTTGCTCAATGAATCCCTTGTGTGACAGAGGAATGTCATGATGGATAATTTTGCTCAAATCCTTCAACGACGACCAAGAAACCTTCAACAAGAAACCATTTCAGAGGTGTGACACCCTTCAAGGTATAAGTTAAATTTGACATTCCTTTACTTGAAGAAAGATAAATGCATATTCTTTGGAGAAATGGTTAAATCTATTAGAGGGTTATTACTATGTTCAAAAAAAATCGGACATCGAAAATATCACCTTTGCACTTATTAAGGACCTTCCACATGTCAAAGATTGGTGGGAAAGTTACTAGGAGGGAAATGATGGAGAAAATTCTACAACATTTAGGACATATCAGACTTGGGTAGGTTTTGTTGATTCCCTCAAGAAGGAATTCCACCTTGTTGGAAACTATGATGACTAGTACATCAGATGGACAACTCTATGTCAAGAGAGAGACTAGACGGTGCCAGAGTACACAAATATCCTCCATACCTTGCACTCAAATACGGGTATCAAATACTCCTAATGTAACACGCCTAACCTCTAAGTACCCTTTTTAGGGATGGGGCATCAAAATTTTGTTTACTTTAATCATCTCAAATCCTCTTTTTGAGGTCTCTATCCTCTTCTACTCAACCGTAGCTTTCTAATGACTGCTATCAAGCTCAAATATGAGCTATGGATTGCAATTTATGGCCTCTCAAAGATTTTCGGGAATTATTAGTCAAGGGCCACATGGCACCTATATGGGCCCATCTCATTCGTACCATCCCCAAGTTCCTACTTCCACGATGGAAACCCATCCACCATCCAATCCAATGGTGAAAATTGATCCTCGTTTAACACATAACCTAAAGGGGAATTCGGCATTTGGCACTTCGGCGCTGAATGCCCCTTTTTCTTTCTACACGCATATCCTCCAAAGTCCCGAAATCCTGAACTCCCAAAGGAGCCCGAAATATCACCATGTGGCTTCAGCCTTTGGTCCTTTCAGCTTATCTATGATACTACACTCCAAACCTCTGGAGTTCTGAAGTCCCGTAATCTTGAAGGGTCCACCCTTGCACGTGGTGGCACATTAAACACAGAGGCAAGGAAAGGTGGGTCTTGAGTACTCCACCCACCAATAGGTCAAGTGGATATTTACTAGGGGGATGACACATGGTAAGGAAGATATGTCACATGGCCCCTTCAATGGGTGACATGTGTCACGTTTGAATGGATACATAGGGTTTGCAAAAATTATGAATCAAGGTGACACGTGGCACATCAAACGTGGGTCCACATCCCCCTGGGAAACGTCAACATGCCACATCACTCTAGACTGATACCATTCTGACACCCTTAGATCTCATGGTGGAGAAGTGTCCACGTAGATCCATGGATATACAGCCTCTATTAGTTCGTAGCTCCGGCGTTCGAGGGATCCTTTATGTGACTTCTCATTACTCTCGGAGTGGTCAGTGTAAGGCTGACCACTGTATAGATCTAACTATCATGGGAGATCCTAAAACATCCTTAGATCGATGGCTCTTATCACTTCACAAATTCAGTGTTCGGGTGTTCTGCTTGCTTACCACCCCCTTCCTCCCAGAGTGGTCGATGTTGGACTGAACTTGGCATATATCCAACAGCCAGGGAAGATCTCGAAGCATATCTAGATCTATGGTTCTTGTTAATTTGTATCTCCGACATTCGAGAGTTTTGGCGTTATGACAACTTTGCTCTCCCGAAGTAGGACTTCGCCGAAGTGTCGTACGTGAGTCCCTCCATGGCTTGATTGGGCGATTAACAGGGGTTCTCAACGGACTCCCCAGATCCATGGCTCACATTAATTCACAAATCTGGTGTTCAAGGAATTTGGTGCTATGACACCTTCATCCTCCCGAAGTAGTCAACGTCGGACTAACCTCGACATAGATCAAATGGCTAGGGAGACTCTCAATTAACCTCGGATTTGCAGCTTGCGTTACTTCATGATTGGTGAGTGGGTTAGGGTTTAATGATGGGATAGGTCCATCTGTCATGGTTAGGGAGACCGCCACATGTCGGTCGACCTCGTGGGTAACCGTAGCAATAGGTTTCCTTCGGTTGTTTTGAAAGTGGTAAGGCCATAACAACCTGAATATCTGAACTCCTGGAGTTCTGAAGCCAGAAAATATTAACTCCTTTCAAGCATAGCACAGGGTTCCCAGACCTTGGTCATATGGGTCCTCAGATAATCCTTGAGGCTACACTCTCAACACTTAGTTGTGGTTTGGTTAGAACTGTGGACATAAGCCCTCGGTCACATAGGTGAAGGGTTTGAAAGAGGCTTCCTCCTTCCACAGATTTCTAACTCAGTATTCCCACGAAGGTAATTCGATAGGTCGATACGACCATGTATCCCAATGAAGTCTTCCCCGACTCCTATATCACAAAATCATTCCTTGGGAAGATTTCATAAGGGATTCTCAACAAGTACAGAAATTGTAGATTGGTTCTTGAATTCCTTTAAAGACCCATGTCTAATAATTCTTGTGCTGCTAAGCAGAGGTAATCAGGGACCATATAAATACATAATTTTATAGAAGATTAATAATCATTTCTAATGATTTATCAAACACTGTAAAATTTACCATAAACATAGGAAATCAACCATTACTTCCATTTCAATACACATAGTATGAAAATACTTATCAGAAACTAGAAATCATGAAGCGACTGTTGAAAGGGGTGTCTGTTTCCACACAACCGTAGGCACATCCACTGTTGAGTGGATTTACCACTGGCCACCCGCTAGATAGACCATGATTCTCTAAGAGAGACTCTTTATTATTTCTCTGTGATAATCAGGGACGAAGGTTACTCTCCTCCTCCCACAGGGTCTTGGAAAATGGTTTTATTTGTACCAAGCAAGGGGGTATGCAACGAGTACTTCCACAGTCACTCGTCAACCCCATTTATCATCTTCGACTGAAAACGTTTCCAGTAGCTTCTTGCACCCATAACAAAGTTGTTTCTCAGTTCTCCTTTGAACCAGAGAGCTGCAAGTACTCTTTTTTCTTTTGGATATTGGTCTTTTGACTCTTCTTCCTCTCAGATCTACCTCTACCGAAGAAATTACTTCCTTTCTTGCCTTCCTCAGCAAGATTGTGTGGGTCTAAATCCCCAAATCATGGTCAATTATGGAATCCTTGCAGATGGGTACTCTTCCCCCATCTCCTCATTAACTCTTGAGGAGTCATTAACTCTTGAGGAGGGTTGTTCCAACTACCAGCCTTACTGGTAATTCATTTATGGGTCAGAGGACTGTTCTAGGTCTAAGAAATTAAATCCAGTAAGGTACTAGTTTGGTGAGGTTCATCTCAACCATTGTTGGTTCCCCTTACCATCTCTCTCATAACATCATGATATATCTTGGCAAACCCCCCTTTCAACAGTTATGCAACGCTATCCATTTTTAATTAATAATAGAAATACATACATTACCTTTTATAACAAAAAGGTTCATCAAATCCAACACTCACACATATTTAGTATGCCATAGTATTTTGGCAATTTATAGTTATATTTAAAAGCTGGGGGAAACATGTATTACAATCCCCTCCCCCTGAAAAGAACGTCGTCCTCGATGTTCTACCTATCGATGTGCTCTGTATGTAAAGAAGTAAACAAAAATGAGTATGCATGTTTCATGGCATCCTCCTTTTCCCATGTAGCTTCATCTAGACCAAAGTGTTTCCACTGCACCTTGACCTGTGCAATGGTTCTATTCCTAAGTAGGATTTCCTTCCTATCTATTATGAATTGTGGTTCTTGTTAGCACCATGATTTTCATAGCTAAAGTTAGAGGTTTGTCAACAGTTTCCAAAGTCATGCCTGTCAACCCTAATATTGTTTTTATGCCTGGCATCATCTAACATCTCCAAGGGTTGGTTTCAAAAGGAAGCTTTATCATTTATTATTCCCATTTCCATTTTCAATTGCGCGCTGCAAAATTCACTACGCACTGCGTGGAGGATGCTGTCATGCAAAGAATGTTGTCGCACATAGGATGTTGTCGCACAGTGGATTTTGTCACACAGTGGTCTATTGCGCATATGATGCTGTCACGCAGTGGATTTCATCACGCAAAGGATTTTCCCACGCACATGCTACAGGTTGTGTTGTGCAAATGACTGGTTTAGTGGTCAACTTCAAGATCATTTTCTAACCAACTGGAGAGGAATTTTGAAAATCCACAAAAAAAAATTCAGGACAAACCAAATAATAAACACCTCTCTCAAATTTGAAAAAAGTTTCATATTTTGGGAGATTCGAAGGAATCTTTGAGCCCTATTTTTCTGTTTTCATGATTTCCTGTCCGAGACATGTTTTTACGACACGTATTACGGACAGGTGGAGATGAATTCTGAGAAACCGAGAGAGGTTTTTCTTCACAACGATATTAAATAAAAAAACCTCTCCACCACTTTCAAAGCCAAATCCTGTGTGGAGACCGCGTCTCCCGAGAGAGCCCTCTCCAGATCCGAAAGGCTACTTTCAGGTCTCAAAGTTGGTTGAAAAGGTTACCTTCATTGTCTATTTATTAGCCGAACATATTTACGGAGCGCTAACATTTTGGCGCTGTTGTCGGGGATGAAATTGAAATTTTTCCCTGGGAAAGAACTACATGGTTGAGTTCTGAGGTCTGAGAGCAGTAGACACTTAGGCACATATTGGTTGTATTTCTGCTCTGGTGACTCCACACATTAGAAAATCAATTGAAGGTGATTCCACTGGCAGAAGAATCCACAGCTAAAGTTTTCATGGCGACTCCAATAAAGCTTCAAATGTGATTCAAAGACTCCACTGGAGAATGAGACCAGTTGACAGAGATATGGAAGAGCAGTATGGAAAAAAAAGGTACTCGAGCATAAGTTTAGTTGAAGAAGTACTTTTCTATTTTATCAATATCTTCTTGTCCTTTCTTGAGTTTTTCAAAAGAATAATTTTTCACTTACTGCATTCAAATGAAGCCCAGAGAGCTACCCTTGTATATTATCCATGGAAAACTATAGGTATACCTCCTTCTTCTTGTATAACCGATATTCACCAAGCTCCTTCCTCTGAGCCATATGATGTTCATGATCATTCTTGTGAGATTAATGATACCAAAGTTGAGCTTGTACCTTCTGTTCTTAATCCTACACCCTCCAAGATTCAAGAAAGATACAGTCCTCTTAAATTTCATTCCATCCTTCATGACTTTCCTCTGAAACATTATAAGTACCTTCCTCGGTTCGATGGAGAGCTTGATGGAAAGTCATCTAAAAAACATATTCAGGTCTTTGAGCATTTTATAGAACTTTTTGAGATCAAACATGATGATGTGTCTATGAGGGCCTTTTCTCAGTCCTTACAAGGAGATGCCAAAGCATGGTTCAGACATTTGCAACCTCATTCAATTAGCTCGTGGGATGAAATGAGGGAATATTTCCATAGATTTTGGGGTGAGAGAAAGTTATGGGATCTACTCCTTTCAGAGTTTTATGCCATGAGAAGAATGAAAGATGAAACCATCTCAAATTTTAGTAGGAGGTTCACCAGTCTTTATTATAAACTGCCTAAAGAAGTCCAACTTCCTGAAGTTGATTCCATGCTCCATTATGTAACAACCTTTCATTCAGACTTATCTTTTCTTTTGATGGAGAGGAAGTCTATGTCTTTGCAACAGATGTTCAACAATGCTCAGTAAGTGGAAGACAATATTCAAGCATGTAAACAGATTCAAAATGAGGAGTTGGATGCTAAAGAACATGACAATGAATATGAACAAAGAACAATTGATTTGAATCTTGAGAAGAGGGTTAACAATATCATATGTCCTCTTGAAGCTTTAAATGTTGATGATTTTGCAAAGGATTATATTCCACTTATTCAAAAAGAAGGTGTTAATTTAGCTTCTAATCCATCCCATGATAAGCACGGGGCTGATTTTTTTATGTATTCATGTGTAGATAGTCAAGAAAATGAATTTGCAAATCAGCTTGTTGAAGAGAAGGTTGATGTCCCAAGTTTTTTCTTGTTAGATGACATTGCAGATGTTGTTGATTTGCCTATATATGATGAATATGATGATGGTTATGATGTTGACTTCCTGGAACAACCAGCTGCACGTTCTCTATCAGAAAATGTTCCTTTTCAGCAGTGTAATGAGAATAATCAACCTACATATCATAGCTACAAAGAAGAATATGAAGAAATTACCGAATCAGCCGAAGGAAATTCTTTACCTTTATGATTTTCTTCATTTAAATTTTTGAAAGAAAATTTAAAGATCATCACTGAGGCAAAGGAATGTGTGTTGATGCAAAATAACGCTAATTCATGGGAAACAATAGACAAGAAATTGCAGCAATCTTCTCATGTGTTTAACGACCATGTTGCTTGTTATATGGAAGGTTTTATCAGTTCAAAATTGCAGCCATTGGTCGAAGATGAATCTGAAAATGAGTGTGTTCAGAAATCCAAAGAAATTGAAAAATGTGCATATGACAGTAGTGAAGAAAATGAAGAAGGTTTTGAATTAGGTGAAAGAACCTTGCCATTGTGTTTTGTTTCTTTCGAATTGCTGAAGCAAAATGTTTATAATGTTTCAAATCAGAAATCCTCTAGGCATCATGTTGAATATGATGAAAGCAGTGCACTTGCAAATGAAAACTGTCTTCCATTATGCTTTTCCTCCTTTGAATTGTTGAAAGTAAACCATGAGATAACAGAGGAAGCAGTGAAGTCTGAATGCATTCACAGTGACATTGCTTTACATGAGCAAATTGTTATCAGTGAGGAAGACCAACAACCTTCTCATGCATTTTATGACTGTGTTGTTGATTACATGGAAGGTTATTTTAGTTCAGATTTGCAGCCTATGCTCAAGTACCATCTTGGAAATAAAGATGATGGTAAATCAACGTTGATGTTAGATATGGATTGCTTTCCACCAAAGGTTTCATTTTAGCCAACATTGTCTTCTGATTCAGAAGATTGTTATTTCCAGTAGTCTCAACAGATTTTTCAGCCTCTTAGTGGAAATAAACAGGTTAAATCACATAAAAATGAGAATGCAGTGGAAGGGGTGAAACATGGTTGTTGTTTTTTGCACATTCTGGAGGATCCATTTTCATTTTTGTTGGAGTCGACAAAAAGTCTCAATGTTTTTTATTTTTTGAGATTTGAATTTATAGATAAATTTTTGAATGAGTTATTAGTAAACAAGCTTTGGAGTAAGCATGTGCAAAGAAAGAAAAAAGTGGATAAAATGCTTGCGTGGTTGCATTGGAATTATGATTTCACTTGATTGGTAGTTCATTTCAACAGTTAGGGTAGGTAGGTGAGAATAAGCTCAGCATGTTGAGCATTTCTTTTAGCAATTTGCAGTTTTCTTTTCCAACTTAGTTTCAGATTTCAGTTTAGAGCATACACAGTTTTGGATTTTCAACGGATATAGGTGACAGGTCAGAGCAGAGTTTTCAATGGTTCGGGAACATCCCAATGGATAGGCTAAGGGTCCACGAGTTCTTTGCTACCTCAGTAGGAGGATAACATCCCCGTTGGAGCCAGTTGTTAGCACCATGATTTTCATAGCTAAAGTTAGAGGTTTGTAAGCAATTTCCAAATTCATGCTTGTCAACCCTAATATTTTTTTTATTCCTAGCATCATCTAACATCTCCAAGGGCCAGTTTCAAAAGGAATATTTATCATTTATTATTCCCATTTCCATTTGCAATTGCGCGCTGCAAAATTCACTGCACATCGCGTGGAGGATGTTGTCGCACAAAGAATATTGTCACGCATAGGATGTTGTCGCGTAGTGGATTTAATCATGCAGTGGGTTGTCGCACATAGGATGATGTCGCATAGTGGATTTCGTTGCGCAGAGGATGCTTTCGCGCAGAGGATTTTCGTGTGCACATGCTATAGGTCGCACTGCGCAAATGACTGGTTTAGTGATCAACTTCAAGATCATTTTTTGACCAACTGGAGAGGAATTTTGAAAATCCCCTAAAGGTGTTTTTTAGGACAAACCAAAAAATAAAAACCTCTCTCAGATTTAAATTTTTTTTCATATTTTGGGAGATTCGAAGGAATCTTTGAGCCCTATTTTTCAGTTTTCGTGATTTCCTGTCCGAGACATATTTTTATGATGCATATTACGGCCAACTGGAGATGAATTCCTAGAAATCGAGAGAGGTTTTTCTTCATAACAATATTAAATACAAAAACCTCTCTCAGTTTTGGAAAATAGTGTTTTATTAGTAATATATGGTCTCATATTTAACGCATATTTTCCAATTTTTCTATGCAATCCACTGTGTTTTTTGTTGTAGGTTACTGTTGCATAGCAGACTTGTTGTGCAAGGGTGAGAGCGTGTCCAGCAGTGAAAATGATGACTTATCACAACCATAGGGTCAAATTTTTATCATGATCAATGATTGTAAAGAATATCTCGGTGTTGACAGGCGAAACTGATCGTCCGTCAACTGGGAGAGTGGAACCGGTCCGGGGTTGTCTAAATAACCCAAGCCGTTTGGTATGGACCACCCTGACGAGTTTAACGGCTCCGTTGGCCGCCCTAAGTTCTCGTAAGGAAACCAAAGAGAAAGTGATCTGAGTTAAATAATCTAAACTAAGGAAACTAGAAACTAATAAAACAAACTACAATAAACTAACTAACTAAATAAAAGAAATCAAACTAAATTAGAGGAAACTAGAAACTAATAAAAACAAACTTAACTTAACTATACT
>SNQJ01S0102974.1:37755-58364 GCA_010110895.2 Picea sitchensis
CAAGGATCAAAACAATATGACCAGATCCATTATAATTTTCATAAGATCATAACAAAACCAGTAACTCTTATGCCCAAATGTTTAACAATGAAATATATCCAAATGCGCAATCAAGGTAAGATAATGATCAAGAACATAAGCCTAATAAAACCTTTAGCAATCATACGATAAACCAGTGATCAAGTATCAACCAACAAATCAACCAAAGACGACGACAGTCTAATCAACGAAAGAGGTGTTTTCACACTTGCAGTTGTGAAAACTGAGTCGAAATTGAATTGTAATGGTTGCAAAAAAGAGGCGAATGTGTATTAGCACAATGCGACAATGACTTGTCGTAATGCGACAATGACTTGTCGTAATACGACAAGGGGTGTAGGCAACTTTTTGAGAGCAATCAAAAAAAAATTGGGTTGGCTGCCAACACTCGGTTACGATTATGATTTGGAAAAGTCGGGTTTCCTATTTTTAGTAAATCCGTTGAAGTTATTTCTCTCTTTCAAAGAAACCGGATCCATGATTCCAGGAGAGAGTAGCTCGAACCTAAAAACCAAGGGTGACATTAGTTTTCTATATATGGGAATCATTTTCATGTAAAAGGGGTTGGTTGGAAAAATTGGTAGATTACAATTATTGTAAGATTTTGAGTTTGTTGACTGAAATTTAATGCAAAGGTCTTGTAACTTGATGAAAAGATTCTAGTTGTAGCAGTCAGATGTATTGTGCATATTTCTTTTCATATGTGCTTCCTATCATATTTATTCATATCTTTTTCTGTCTATTTCAGAACGAATTTTTGAACCTATGGATTCGCTGCATAGTGCCCCTTCTTCGCACCACTTAAACAAAATGTTTTCTTCTAAAAGCTAACTCTGAATTCACCCACAATGGAGCTCCGAGTTACTTCCTGTGTTTTTCTCCTTGCCACACATTATTTTTTTACACTGAAGACTATTGCTCACCTAGCCTTATCCTCTCAAGTTCAGTCACTGAGTCATTTGTCTCTGTCATTTCCTCTAATCGACTCCATAGCCCAAGTCTTACTTTCTTGCGCCAATATAACCAGAACCCATTTTATCGAAGGTGTTAAATCTAGCCACCACTTTCAAAGCCAAATCCTGCGTGGAGATCGTGCCTCCTGAGAGAGCCCGCTCCAGATCCGAAAGGCTAGTTTTGGGTCTCAAAGTTGTTTGAAAAGGTTAATTTCATCATTTGTTTATCAGTCGAACAGATTTATGAAGTGCTAACATTTTGGCGTCGTTGTCGGGGACAAAATTGAAAATTTTCCCTGGGAAAGAACTACATGGTTGAGTTCTGAGGTCTAAGAGCAGCAGACACTTAGGCACATATTGGCTATATTTCTTCTCTGGTGACTCCACACATCAGAAAATCAATTGAAGGTGATTCCACTGGTAGAAGAATCTAGAGCTAAAGTTTTCTTGGCGACTCCAATCAAGCTTCAAATGCGATTCAAAGACTCCACTGGAGAATGAGACCTGTTGACAGAGATATGGAAGAGAAGTATGGAAAAATAAGGTACTCGAGCTTAAGTTTAGTTCAAGAAGTACTTTTATGTTTTATCAATATCTTCTTGTCCTTTACTGAGTTTTTCAAAATAATAATTCTTCACTTAATGCATTCAAATGAAGCCCAGAGAGCTACCCTTGTATATCCTCCATGGAAAACTGTAGGTATACCTCCTTCTTCTTGTATAACCAATATTCACCAAGCTCCTTCCTCTGAACCATATGATGTTCATGATCATTCTTGTTAGCTTAATGAAACCAAAGCTGAGATTGTACCTTCTATTCTTAATCCTACACCCTCCAAGATTCAAGAAAGATACAATCCTCTTAAATTTCCTTCCATCCTTCATGACTTTCCTCTAAAACATTATAAGTACCTTCCTCGGTTCGATGGAGAGCTTGATGGAAAGTCAGCTGAAAAACATATTCAAGTCTTTCAACATTTTATAGAATTTTTTGAGATCAAACATGATAATGTGTCTATGAGGGCCTTTTCTCAGTCCTTACAAGGAGATGCCAAAGCATGGTTCAGACATTTGCAGCCTCAGTCAATTAGCTCGTGGGATGAACTGAGGGAAGCTTTCCATAGATTTTGGGGCAAGAGAAAGTCCTGGAATCTACTCCTTTCATATTTTTATGCCATGAGAAGAATGAAAGATGAAACCATCTCAAATTTTAGTAGTAGGTTCGCTAGTCTTTATTATAAACTCCCTAAAGAAGTCCAAGCTCCTGAAGTTGCTACCATGCTCCATTATGTAACAACCTTTCAATCATACTTATCTTTTCTTTTGATGGAGAGGAAGTCTATCTCTTTGCAAAAGATGTTCAACAATTCTCATGAAGTTGAAGACAATATTCAAGCATGTAAACAGATTTGAAATGAGGAGTTGGATGCTAAAGAATATGATAATGAATATGAACAAAGAACAGTTGATTTGAATCTTGAGAAGAGGGTTAATAATATCATATGTCCTCCTGAAGCTTTAAATGCTGATGATTTTGAAAAAGGATTATATTCCACTTATTGAAAAAGAAGGTGCTAATTTAGCTTTTGATCCATCCCATGATAAGCATGGGGCTGATTGTTTTATGTATTCATTTGTAGACAATCAAGAAAATGAATTTGCAAATCACCTTGTTGAATAGCAGGTTGATGGCCCAAGATTTTTCTTGTTAGATGACATTGCATATGTTGTTTATTTGCCTATATATGATGAATATGATGATGGTTATGATGTTGACTTCTTAGAACAACCAGTTGCACGTTCTCTATAAGAAAATGTTCCTTTTCAGCAGTGTAATGAGAGAAATCAGCCTACATATCATATCTACAAAGAAGAGTATGAAGAAAGTACCGAATCAGCTGAAGGAAATTCTTTACCTTTATGCTTTTCTTCGTTTAAATTATTGAAATAAAATTCAAATATCATCACTGAGGCAGAGGAATGTGTGTTGATGCAAAATCACGCTGATTCATGAGAAACAATAGACAAGAAATTGCAGCAATCTTCTCATGTGTTTAACGACCATGTTGCTTGTTATATGAAAGGTTTTATCAGTTCAAAATTGCAGCCATTGGTCGAAGATGAATATGAAAATGAGTGTGTTCAGAAATCCAAAGAAATTGAAAAATGTTCATATGACAGTAGTGAAGAAAATGAAGAAGGTTTTGAATCAGGTGAAAGAAACTTGCCATTGTGTTTTTCTTCTTTCAAATTGCTGAAGCAAAATGTTTATAATGTTTCAAATCAGAAATCCTCCAGGCATGATGTTGAATATGATGAAAGCAGTGGACTTGCAAATGAAAACTATCTTCCATTATGTTTTTCTTCCTTTGAATTGTTGAAAGTAAATCATGAGATAACAGAGGAAGCAGTGAAGTATGAATGCATTCACAGTGACATTGTTTTACATGAGCAAATTGTTATCAGTGAGGAAGACCAACAACCTTCTCATTCATTTTATCACTGTGTTGTTGATTACATGGAAGGTTATTTCATTTCAGATTTGCATCATGTGCTCAACTACCAGCTTGGAAATAAATATGATGGTAAATCAACGTTGATGTTAGATATGGATTGCTTTCCACCAAGGGTTTCATTTCAGCCAGCACTGTCTTCTGATTTAGAAGATTGTTATTTCTAGCAGTCTCAATAGATTTTTCATCCTCTTAGTGGAAATCAACAGGTTAAATCACATAAAAATGAGAATGCAGTGGAAGAGGTGAAACATGCTTTTTTTTTGTGCATGTTCTAGAGGATCCATTTGCAGTTTTGTTGGAGGTGGCAAACAATCTCAATGTTTTTTTATTTTTTGAGATTTGAATTTATAGATAAATTTTTGAATGAGTTATCAGTAAACAAGCTTTGGAGAATCATGTGCAAAGAAAGTAAAAAGGGGATAAAATGATTGCATGGTTGCATTGGCATTATGATTTCACTTGATTGGCAATTCATTTTAGCAGTTAGGGTAGGTAGGTGCGAATAAGCTCGGCATGTCAAGCATTTCTTTTAGCAATCTGCAGTTTTCTTTTCCATCTTAGTTTCAGATTTCAGTTTAGAGAATACACAGTTTTGGATTTTCAACGGATACAGGCGACAGGTCAGAGTAGATTTTTCAATGGTTTGAGAACATCCCAATGGATAGGAACAGGGTCTACGAGTTCTTTGCTACCTCACTGGGAGGATAGCATCCCCGTTGGAGCCAGCTATTAGCACCATGATTTTCATAGCTAAAGTTAGAGGTTTGTCATCATTTTCCGAAGTCATGCTTGTCAACCCTAATATTGTTTTTATGCCTGGCATCATCTAACATCTCCAAGGGTTGGTTTCAAAAGGAAGCTTTATCATTTATTATTCCCATTTCCATTTGCAATTACGCACTGCAAAATTCACTGTGCACCGCGCGGAGGATGTTGTCGTGCATAGGATGTTGTCACGTAGTGGATTGATCATGTAGTGGGCTGACACATAGAGGATGTTGTCTCACAGTGGATTTCGTCACGCAGAGGATTTTCGTACGCACATGCTACAGGTCGTGTTGCGCAAATGACTAGTTTAGTGGTCAACTTCAAAATCATTTTCTAACCAACTGGAGATGAATTTTGAAAATCCCCAAAACGTTTTTTTTTTTGTACAAACCAAATAATAAAAACCTCTCTCATATTTGAAAAACGTTTCATATTTTGGGATATTCGAGGGAATATTTGAGCCCTATTTTTCAATTTTCATGATTTCCTGTCCAAGACATGTTTTTACGACGCGTATTACGGCCAACTGGAGATGAATTCCAAGAAACCGAGAGGTTTTTATTCATAATGATCTTAAATACAAAAAAATCTCTCCATTTTGGAAAATATTGTTTTATTAGTAATATATGGTGTCATCGTTAACGCCTATTTTCCCAGTTTGTTGCGCAATCTGCTGTGTTTTTTGTTGTAGGTTACTGTTGCATAGCAGACTTGCTGTGCAGGGGTGACAGAGTGTCCAGTAGTGAAAATGATTACTTATCACAACCATAGGGTCGAATGTTGATCATGATCAATTATTGTAAGGAATATCTCGGTTACGATTATGATTTGGAAAAGTCGGGTTTCCTATTTTTAGTAAATCCGTTGAAGTTATTGCTCTCTTTCAAAGAAACCGGATCCATGATTCTAGGACAGAGTAGCTCAACCCTAACAACCAAGGGTGAAATTATTTTTCTATATATGGGGATCATTTTCATGTAAAAGGGGTTGTTTGGCAAAATTGGTAGACGACAACTATTGTAAGATTTTGATTTTGTTGACTGAAATTTAATGCAAAGGTCTTGTAACTTGATGAAAAGATTATAGTTGTAGCAGTCGGATGTATTGTGCCTCTTTCTTTGCATATGTGCTTCCTGTCATATTTATTCATATCTTTTTCTATCTATTTTAGAACAAATTTTCGAACCTGTGGATTCTCTGTGCAACACCCCTTGTTCGCGCTACTTAGACAAAACATTTTCTTCTAAAAGATAACTCTGAATTCGCTTGCAGTTGTGCTTCGATTTACTTTTTGTGTTTTTCTCCCCACCACACATTACTGTTTCTCGCCTAGCCTTTTCATCTCAAGTTCAGTCACCGAGTCATTTGTCTCTGTCATTTCCTCTAATCGACTCCATAGCCCAAGTCTTACTTTCTTGCGCCAATATAACCATAACCCATTTTATTGAAGGTGTTAAATCTAGCCACCGCTTTTAAAGCCAAATCCTGCGTGGAGATTGTGCCTCCCGAGAGAGCCCTCTCCATATATGAAAGGCTAGTTCCGGGTCTCAAATTTGGTTGAAAAGGTTACCTTCGACATCTTTTTATCAGCCAAACAGATTTACGGAGTGTTAACAGTTCTGGCAAGAATTATCCCTCTATTTCTACCTGAATCACATACCAATCAAATATATGATTAGAATCATGTACATATTTCTTCAGTAAGGAAAAATGGAAAACATTATGTGCCTTCACTGTAGGAGGGAGTGTTAGTCTATATGCTACAGGTCCCACTCTATCCAAAATTTCAAAGGGTCCACAATACCGAGGTGCCAGCTTCGCACAAACTCCCATTCTCAAGGAGATTTTCGTGGGTCTAACTCTGAGATACACATGATCCCCTTCTTTGAACTCTCTAAGAGTCCTTTTTCTGTTTGCATAGCATTTTTGTCTATCCTGAGCTAATTTCAGATTCTATTTTATCTGAATTACTTGTTGTTCCATTTCTTTCATCATATTTGGCTTGATTGTAATTAGGTCTACTGGGTTATCCCAGTTGAATGGGATCCTGCATTTTCTACCATAGAGGGCCTCAAAAGGGATCATCTTCAATGACTCTTGATAGCCATTGTTGTAGGAAAATGATACCAGTGGTAGGTATTCTACCCACTTCTTAGGTTGATGCATCACATGCATCCTTAACATTCCTCTAACACTTGGTTTAGTATCTCTGTATGTCCATCAGTTTGAGGGTGATAGGCTGTACTAAATAGCAATTTAGTTTCAAAACTAGCAAACAGAGATTTCCAAAAGTTTGAAGTAAAATTATTATCTCTTTCATATATTATTTCCTTAGGCATGCCATGCAGTCTAAATATTTCTTTCATGAAAATACTAGCAATATTTATTTCCTTGCAACTTGACTTGACAAGGATAAAGTGATAAGCCTTGCTCAATTTGTCCACCACTACCATGATGGCATCATTTTGTTTGGTCAATTTTGTTAACCCTGTGATGAAATCCATGGAGATGGTTTCCCATTTCCATTCTGGGATTGGTAGGGGATGCAACAACCCTACTGGATGTCGATGCTCTGCCTTAACCTGCTAACATTCTAGACACTTAGCTAAGTAATCATCTATGTCCTTTTTCAGTCTGGGCCAATAAAATAGTTTCCTAGTGGCTTTGATCATCTTTTGATAACTAGGATGACCAATATATGGTCTTTTGTGTATTTCATCCATTATGAACCTCTTCAAGTCGTCACAATATGGAATATACAACCTAACTTTGTAAGTTAGCAGGCCATCATTCATCAATTGATAACTCTCATACTTCAACCCTGTGGGATCTTGTTCTAGGTATGATTTTCCAATCTTGAAAAATGCATTTGTTTCTTGTGCACTTTTGACTCTCTCCTTGACATCCATTTCACAGGTGCTTACAGCTTCCAAGTGAATCAATTTCATACTTATTCTAAGGGAATCAACCACCCTATTTTCTTTTCCTTTGATATGTTTGATTTCAAAATCAAACTCACTAAGGAGAGCCATCCATCTAGCTTGTCTAGCATTGAGTTTTGGTTTATCAAACATATATCTCAACCCACTATGGTCTGTCATAACAAATATCCTACCTAGGAGGTAATGCCTCCACATTTTTAAGGCATGTACTATCGCAGCCAATTCTAGATCATGGGTCTCATAATTGATTTCATGCTCATTCAATTTTCTGGATTCATATCAAATTACATGTCCTTCTTGCATAAGGACTTCTTCGAGCCCTTCCTTGCAGGCATTTGTACACACAAGGAATTCCTTGTTTGGGTCTACAATCTTCAGCATGGATGCATTGGTTAGAAGGTATTTCAACTATTGGAATCTCTCTTCACATTCTGGTGTCCAAATGAATTTAACTCCGTTTTTCTGAAGGGAGGTGATTAGGAAACCAATCTTGGAAAATCTCTTTATGAACCTCCTATAGTATCCTGGTAGGCCCATAAAGGATCTGATGTTAGATACATCCTTTGGGGTATTTCAATCCATAATGGATCTTATCTTGTCCGGATCAACTTCCATTCCTTCTTTAGAAATAGCATGGCCTAAGTAATGGCCTTATTTTTGGAAAAAGTCACACTTACTAAACTAGCATAGAGTTGATGTTCTCTTAGCACTTGAAGCACTAGCTTAAGATGTTATTCATGCTCTTCCCTATTCTTAGAATATATTAGGATATCATCAATGAAAACCAATACAAATCTGTCCAATAACTTACTGAGTACATTATTCATTAAACACATAAAAGTGGCTGGTGCATTGATTAGCCCAAATGGCACCACCAAAAATTCATAATGACCATATCTTGTCCTAAAGGTTGTTTTGTGGATGTCTTCATCCTTAATTCGAACCTGATGGTATCCAGACCTCAAGTAAATCTTGGAGAAAATTGTAGCACCCCTTAATTGGTCAAACAAGTCATCAATCCTTGGCAAAGGATACTTATTCTTAATGGTCATCTTATTGAGTTGTCTATAGTCTATGCATAACCTGAGTGTGCCATCCTTATTTTTCACAAACAAGATTGGAGCTCCCCATGGAGACACACTAGGCCGAATGTAGCCTTTGTCCATCATTTCCTTTAGTTGTAGTTTGAGCTCAACCAGCTCTAGTGTACTCATTATATAGGGTGTTCTAGACACTGGCACCGCTCCTGGTACAATTTCTATTGAAAAGTCAGTATCTCATTTTGGAGGTAGACCTGGCACCTCTTCTGGAAACACATCTCTATACTCTCTTAAATGGGATGGTCCTCTAGGCTTGGTTTGTTGTTATCAACAAAGTCCAACACTTGTATTGCATACAAAGGACATCCTTTTTTGCAATACTTCATCACTTGAATGGATGATATTTGTCTCACTGAGATAGGGTTTTGAATCCCTTGTAGGATTATCTTTCTCCCTTCTTCATCTTCACACTACAAAGTTTTATTTTAACAATCCAACTTGGCTTTATGGGAAGCCAACCATTCCATGCCAATCAGTAGGTCATAATATCCTAAAGTGAGCATGTTTAGGGTTGCTTGGATGGGTTACGGGTAATCCATTCATAATGAATTGGCACGTTGGTATTACCTTTGTTACTTTTCTTTTGGTTCCTATGGCTAGTTGCACCAGCCCTGATTTAACATGTTTAACTTGATGCAATTTACATTTCTCAACAATTAGAGGGGCAACATAACTAAAAATTAGAACCAGGGTCAATTAAAATGGAAACTAGATGGTTGGAAATCATACCTTCCATCTCCACCACTGAAGCTTGGTGGTTAGCTTGTCTATTATCCAAAGCTACATAAATTTTTGGCATAATCCTAGCCACATCATTGACGGTGGTAGCCTCTTGGATGTTGTAAACCCTCCTATTGGTTTGTTACCTATTTGGGCAGTCCCTCAGTAGATGTTCTTCTCCACAACCCCAAAATTTCAAGGGTTCTCTCTTTGTGTTATCAGTCTTACCTGAGGCTACTCCAAAGGGTTTATTTCCACTTTGAGATGGGAATTTTTTCTGATATACACTTTTAGTAGGAAGGCTCATCTTAGAATCTTTTCCATGGTTTTTAAATATTGAGGGTTTAAACCCCTTCTTCTTGAATCCCAAATTACTTTTCTTCTTCCAGTCCTCATGAGGTTCTGTTTTATTCTTGAATTGATCATAACAATACCTTGCCTTCTGGATAGTTTCTTCTAAAGTCTTTGACTCATCAAACTCAATTATATCCTGGAAGGACTAAGGTAATCCACTAATAAATCATTGCATCTTTACCTTTTCATCCTTTATGTAGGGAACATACCTTATCAGCTCAAGAAATTTGGTGATATATTCATCTATTGTGAGTTCTCTCAACTTGATTTCATAGAATTCCTTGGTCTTCCCATCAACGTATTTCTCTGATAAATGCTTCTTCTTGAAGTATTTCTCAAATTATTTGCATGACAAGTCCTTCTCATGGATTCCTTTCACATTCCTAAGGTCCTCCCACCAAATGGAGGCCTTTCCATTCAGGTTGAAAATGGATATTCGAGCCTTTAAGTTTTTAGAGTAGTAATGAACTATGAAGTACTTCTTCAAGCCAATAAGCCAAACTTTTGCTTCTTCCCCCTTCTTAATTTCTCCATCGAAAGTGTGTGGTTTGGATTTATTGAACTCTTCAGGGTCATGTCTCTTGGAATGTTTCCTCTTCTTTCCTCTTCTCTGGGAATCTGAACTAGTTTTTCTATTAGAATATCCCTTGGAGTTGTCATTTTTCTCACCAGAGGATTCTTTCGATGAGGTTCTTCTCCTTGTGTGGCCACTTTTAGGATAATTCTTTTGTATCTCAGGTGGAATTTAAGTTTTCTTAATATGATTTATGTCCACATGACTGGATATTGGTCCATGTTGCAACTTCCTTTGTCTATATGATAATATTTGCAGAAATACTATGATAATTTCAGTTTGTTTTTTCTGCTCTTTTATCAGCCTTTCATTGTCATCCTTACAACTCTGTAATTCTTCCATGAGGCTTCTTACGGTTTCATCCAAATCTGGAGGGGTTTCCACCGCCCTCCTCTCATTATATTATTCCTTTCTATTGTGGGATATTTCCCCCAATTCATGGTGTTTCACCATCCCTTACATTGTATTTTTCCTACTGTCCATCAACTGCTTGAGTGCTAATAAAAAAAATTATGTTAGTAAATCATTTACTATTTTATGAACAACACACAGTTCATAAACTATATACAACATCAGAGAGTTTCATTCCTATCTTCAGTAGATATTTAACTAAGCCTCTTAAGAATGGGGTAAGATAGGGTGTTACCCTTAAAGGGTCTCTAATAATATTTTTATGTGACTTGTTCATGAGCCCAAGTAGGTCAAGTGTTGTTGCCTGCTCTGATACCAATTTGTAACACACCCGACCCCTAAGTACCCTTTTTAGGGATGGGGCATCAAAAATTTTCTTACTTTAATCATATTGAATCCTCTTTCTGAGGCCTCCATCCTCTTCTACTCAACCGTAGCTTTCTAATGACTGCTACCAGGCTCAAATCCAAGATATGGATTGCAATTTATGGTCACCCGAAGCTCTTTGGGCATTATTAGTCAAGCACCATGTGGCGCCCACGTGGGCCCATCTCATTCATACCATCCCCAAGTTCCTACATCCATGGTGGAAGCCTATCCACCATCCAATCCAACAACAAAACCTAATCCTTGTTTAACACATAAGCTAAAGGGGAATTTGACGTTTGGAACTTCGGCGTTGAAAGCTCCTTTTTCTTTCTACACGCATATCCTCTGGAGTCCCAAAATCCCAAACTCCCAAAGGAGCCCGAAATCTCTCCACGTGGCTCCAAACTTTGGTCCTTTTGGCTTATCTATGACACTACACTCCAAACCTCTGGAGTTTTGAAGTCCTGGACTCTCGAAGGGTCCACCCTTGCACGTGCTGGTGCATTAAATGTAGAGGAAAGGACAAGTGGGTATCGAGTACTCCATCTGCCAATAGGCCAAGAGGATATGTACTAGGGGGATGACACACAACAAGGCAGAGATGACACATGACCCCTTCAGTGGGTGACATGTGTCACGCTTTAATGGAAACATAGGGTCTGTGAAAATTACGAATCAAGGTGATATGTGACACGTCAAACATGGGTCCACGTCACCCTGGGTGATGTCAACGTGCCACATCACTCTGGACTGACAGCCTTCTGACGCCCTTAGATCTCACGATCGAGAATCATCCACGTAGATCCATGGATCTACGGCCTTCGTTCCTTCGTAACTTCGATGTTCGGGGGATCTGCTATGTGACTTCCTCCTTGATCCTGGAGTGGTCAGCGCTGGGATGACCACGATCTACTTCCAACGGTCATGGGATATCTCAGAACTTCCTCATATCGATGGCTCTTATCACTTCGTGAATTCGACGTTCGGCTATTCCGCTCGCTTTCCACCTCCTTCCTCTTGGAGTGGTCGACATCAGAATAACCTTGGCATAGGTCCAACGACCAAGGAGGATCCTGAAGCATCCCAAGATCTACAATTCTTGTTAATTCGTAGGTCCGACAGTCAGGAGTTTTGGCATTATGACAGCTCCGCTCTCCCGAAGTAGGGCTTCGTCGAAGTGTTGTATGCGAGTCCCTCCACTGGTTGATCGGACGGTTAAGAGGGGTTCTCAACAGACTCCCCAGATCCATGGATTACATTAATTCACAACTCCATCATTCGGGGAATTTGGTTCTATGACACCTCCGTCCTCCCGAAGTAGTCTACGCCAAACTGACCTTGGCATAGATCCAATGGCTAGGGAGACTTTCGATTTCCCTCGCATCTACGGCTTGGGTTACTTCATGATTGGTGACTGGGTCAGGGTTTAACAATGGGACAGGTCCATCTATTATGGTTAGGGACACCGCCACATGTCAGTTGACCTTGTGGGTAACCATAGCAACAAGTTTCCTTTGGTTGGTTTGAAAGTGGTAAGGCCATAACACCCCGGAGCTTCGAACTCCTAGAGTTCCGAAGCTAGAAAATCTTATCTCCTTTCAGGCATAGCACAGGGTTCCCAAATCTTGGTCATATGGGTCCTTAGATAATCCTCGAGGCTACACGCTCAACACTTAGCTGTGGTTTGGTTAGAAATGTGGAAATAAGCCCTCGATCACACAGTTGAAGGGTTTGAAAGAGGCCTCCTCCTTCCACATAGTTCGAACATAGTATTCCCATGAAGGTAAATTCGAGAGGTCAATAGGACCGAGGTATCCCAGCAAAGTCTTCCCAGACTCCTATATCATGAAATCATTCCTTGGGAATATTTCCTAAGGGATTCTCAACAAGTACATAAATCATAGATTGGTTCTTGAATTCCTTTAAAGACCCATGTCTAATAATTATCCTGCTGCTAAGTAGAGGTAATCAGGGACCACGTAAATACATAAGTTTACAGAATATTAATAAGCATTTCTAATGATTTATAAAAACTATAAAATTTAACCATAATCACAAGCATTCAACCATTACTTCCATTTTAGTACACAAAGTATGAAAATACTTATCAGAAACCAGAAATCATGAAGCGACTACTAAAAGGGGTGCATGTTTCCACAAAATCGTAGGCATAACCACTCCTGAATGGATTTACAGCTAGCCACCCCCTAGCTAGACCATGATGCTCTGAGAGACTCTTTATTCTTACTCCATGATAGTCAAGGATAGAGGTTACTCTCCTCCTCCCACATGGTCTTGGAAAATGGTTTTCTCTGTACCAAGCAAGGGGGTCTGCAATGAGTACTTCCATAGTCACTCGTCAACCTCGTTTATCATCTTGGACTGAAAACGCTGCTAGCAACTTCTTGCACCTAGAATGAGGTTGTTTCTTAGTTATCCTTTGAACCAGAGAGCTGCAAGAGCTCTTTTTTCTTTTGTAGATTGTTCTTTCGACTCTTCTTCCTCTCATATATGCCTCTACCCATGAAATTATTTCCTTTCTTGCCTTCCTGACTGGTAATTCATTTCTGGGTCAGAGGATTGTTCTGGGTCTGATCAATTAAATCCAGTAAGGTACTGGTTTGGTGGGGGTTATCTCAACCATTATTGGTTCCCCTCACCATATCTCTCATAGCATCATGATCTATCTTGACAAACCCCCCTTTCAGTAATTATGCAACACTATCCATTTTAATTAATAACATAAATACATACATTACCTTTTATAACAAAAAGGTTCATCAAATCCAACACTCACACATATTTAGTCTACTGTAGTCTTTTGGCAAGTTATAGTTATATTTACAAGCTGGAGGAAATAGGGTATTACACCTAACAACACCTATTTTTTAAGTACCACAGTGGTCTGCATAGGAACATCCAAATAGAGATGGATTTCTTGGATATTTCCTCACTATGAGCCACTTATTGATACGTTGTCAAAATTGAGAAGAAATTTAGGCAAATGAATAAGTGGGAGTTTGGATTTGCAAATCCAACGCAATAGAAGCATGGTAAATGTGGCCCTAACTCATAAAAAAAAGGACATAGAAAGGATGGCCAACCATAAGGACACTCGTCCAAGCTTCCAGAAAAGAAGGTTAATGAGAAGTCGAAGAAGGACACTAGAAAGTGGTGTGAGTTCCACAAAATCCCTTGGCACAACACTAATGAATTTCACTCAAAAAATTCATTGTTGGGTGAGCTGAAAGAAAAAGAATCAAACTCTACCTAAGACCAAGGATGATTTTAAAGGCTAAATTTCACTCATGGGCTAATTTTCCATGGTTTTTCCCCAAAAAATATTTGTTATTCTAAACATTGTTTCCCCAAATTATATAGGATAAAATTATTTTACCTTAAAAATGGCCAAAATTTTATACAAACTATATAAAATCCCTATAAATTTGAATATTTTTACAAAAATATCGTCAAACATTTTATAGTTGGCATATGAAGGATAGTAATATTCTCCAAGGTTTCTACATTTTAAAATAAATTTCCATCCTTAAAATCGTCCTTGGTTAAGACTCTAATTCACAGTAGGATAAGGGAAAACATACCATTGACACATAACCCAACGCTACCATCACAACTACAAATATCCAACCAGAAGAGTCAGAGGAGGTTGAAGAGGGGGAGCGCCTCTTCCATCCATAAATGTTGGTTTTTGTGGGTAACCCTAAAAAGAACAAATAAAATCTACAGGAAATAACATAAGGAATAATAATCCAAGAAGATTGGTGGTGTCTAAAGACACCATTTCAACACTTAATAAAAATGCATTATGATCCAAATGTTGTTGCAAGAGTTGACTCTAGGCTGTAATAGAGCCAAGCCTTAACACATTTTGAAAAAAAGATAATAATGGGTGATTGATCAGTTATTGGAGGATTCTAGAACTAGGTCTGAGAGAGATTTTCAACCATTAAAAATAAAAAATAAAGAGGCATGACCTCATCTACTAAATTCATTTTAAAATCATGAGGATGGATAGAAGATAGGAGATAGACAAAACTGAAAGAAAAAGCCAAGTATTCAATTCTGATAAATCTAGTCTTCCTTTCAGTAGAATAAATAACACCAAACTTCAAATATCTGGACATAGGTCTTGTCTCACTCACAGCAATACAGAGGAAAATATATGAACAAATAAAACTTGTAAATAAGGAAAAACAATTAAGATGTAGGTCTTGTTCTACTCACAACAAAACAGAGGAAAATTGCACTTGAAAGAATGCTCTTAATTAGTCACATCAGAAGTCTCACTGAATTGTAACCATTACAAGATGAATAAATGAATGGAAACAAGAAAGGGAAGTAATGAAAACTTCAAAAACAATAGCACAAGAAGAAGACATAATATAACATAACGAGGTATAGAATCTCTTTGCTTCTGTTAGGTATTATTGAAAAGACTGCATTGCATATCCCAACCTAAAAGGCTCTTGGGTTGTCCCCCCTCTAATAGATCTAGAATATATATATTTACACAAAAAATGTCTCAATTGAAAAACCATTGGACTTCATACAATATCTCCTAAAAACATAATGTAATTCGAATGAAACGACAATAGGCTGATATTGTTTGAGTTGGTGCTTTCATCTGCTCCTAGACACGCTTGTTTTCCTTTGTTCTTTAAATTGGGCACACATGTCCATCGAGGCCACCATAATCATTTGTTTATTGTCCTCTTCATCTGAATTCGTTACCATCTGTCCCTTCATTTGTGTTTACTGGGGTAAAGAATTGCGGTTGAAGCTGTGGCGATGGTGATTGGATAGCTAGCTCTATGCGGGCTCATTATGGGAAGGTGGTGCATCTTCTGGGAGGTGACGTGTAGTAAGAGTGGGAGACAAGTGGTGAGGGGTGATAGGTTTTCTATTTTGTGGGGCGTGAAGAAATGGTTTTGAGGTAACCCTGTTTTCTTCCTGCAATGCATCTGGTGATGCCACATAACCCCGAGAGAAAACTATGGTTTAAATTGTGGGACCGCCTCTCGAAATTAAACCCCGTGTAACTCTACATCCTGCAATCGCTCTTGGTCATTGATCTAGGCGAGAGAAATATAATCTGTCAGATCTCGCAAAGTGAAATAAGCACCCAAAGTTTGAGCCGAGGTTACAACTCTTGGTCATATGTGGATAAGATAGAATGAATTTAGTTCAGTTCCTGTCCGTCGATCTGAGCGGAGGACACGCGGCAGGAGATCCTCCACTTTGGGGATTTAGCATTTCGGAGATTTTCACCTTGGAATGCCCGAAGCCCGGAGTCCCGAAGTAAATCTCTATCGTTGAAATCAATAGGACACGTGGCAAGAGATCTTCCACTAGATTCTGAAATCTGATCCATCAAGTTTTCTTGCAACTTTTCACGGTGCCATTAACCTGTCCAAAACAAGAGAAGTCTGTAAGTTCTTCGCATTGATGGAAAATAAAAAATAATTATTCAAATCATTAAATATAGCCAATCATAAATGTCATTAAAAATTCGATGGTTCGACGTTCAGAGGTTTTGAATGCAAGAGGGCAGAAATATCTCAAAGTCTAAAGCCACGGAGTGATAAATTAACACTTAATCAGGTTTTAATCATTGAATTAGTTTTAAGTATTTTGGAAGTCCGGAGCTCTGGGGTTTTCGGATGTATCAATATGGAAAATTCTCGAAGGGAGAAGCCGCAGAGTGATGTGGCAGAGATGACATCATTCTTGGTGATGTGGCAAAGAAGGAGGGGTGACACGTGTCATTGAAAATCGTGCGAACCATCTGGAAAAAGCACCAAAAATAAGTGCCACATGTCAAAGTAAGTACCACATGTTAAAGTGACATGTGTCCTATGATTCAGCCATATATATTACAAGGAACTGACTTTGGGACTTCATGACTCTGAGACTTCTGGGTTTTTGTTGTTTAGACTTCTTAAAATGCCCAAAGCGTGAAGCTTTGAAGTAACTGTTGAAGGTTTATCTTTAAAGTTCTGGCGGCTTTTACATTCTGGAAATCACGAGAAGCATTTGATTGACTTAGTGCATCACATCGATGGTCGAGAATTCAATCACCTTGTTAATAGATAATGACCAAGCACTTATTGAATAAAAGGGAAATTTCCTAAGTTTTTTGGGTGGAAATTTATATTTCTAAGAGACGGAATCTAAAGCTCAAAATCTCAAAATTTAAACGTGTTCCAACACCAAAAATCACAATGCATGTTAGATTATTTGATTTTTATTACTCACCATGTCAAATATATAACCATGAAGTCATTTATTTATAGTCTCATAATATAAAAAATTTCCTTGAATTGGGAAGATCTTGTCCACAAATAATCGTCGGCATTTGAAACGGTTTCCAACAAACCTGCACTGTCTCATCAGTTAGTCGACTCACCTAGCCAACTTGACCATGTAATCAATTTCTTTGCTAGTCGATCCATCCACTAATTGTATCCTATTGTTAGTTGAATGTTCAACTGACTATCTATTTGACACCCCGATTGACTATCTCCAACTACTAGTCGACAAACTAACCAATTGTCTCCAGTAGAGGTGTGATGAACCATCAGAACCTAAGGTTCCAACACCCCACCTGTAGCGCACCTTTTTCTGGCTACCAAGGCTTAAACACTCTTAAAAGAAATCTATAACACCCCTTTGTACATAACTCATACAGGCATTATATAATCCACATGTGTTTAAGCAAAGAAATACAATTAAGCTCAGAGTAAACATATTATTTACTGTTATAATAACAATCAATAACATTAACATTAAATTGATATGCACAACATAATACACGATGATTATAATACACAGAGATACAGAAACATAATTAAAGCATCATCTGGTACTTATCTTTGAATAGTGGTAGTTCCACCAACCAAGTGCAGGCCTTCCACGAACCTCCCAGCCTTAGACCACACTGCTCATCAACTCAAGAGTGGGTCACCCCCAAGCTGGGACTAAGCTCCACCCCAAGACAAGGAATCCTAGGCTAGGCTGAGGTTACAGGGAAACATCACACAGCCACAAGGATGGAATTCTCTCCCAGGAACCTCCCACGCTCACTACCCACAAAATCTCATTCCCCACATGCCTGTTCCACCCTAAGAGTATACACCTTCTCTGTCACTTGGAAAGTCCTTCGGATGCTAATCTCCCTTGCCTTGGGTTACAGGAACAGATCGGATCGAAAGTCTCCAGGCTCTATGGAAGCTACAAGGTTCCTTCCAGGAGTTCTCTCCTTCCTCTGCGCACTCTCTCACCTGGAGGGAGTCGCTCATAGGTCCAGCAACATGTTCTTCCAACTTCAACCACCTCTCTCACCTAGAGAGAGTGTTGCATAAATTGGCCAACAAGCCACACAGGATCAAACACTACACGTCCACCACAATCAATGGGAATCCAGACACGAACACCCCAGTGCAGCTCCAGATAGGTGCAACAGCATAACCAGGCTTAGCAGGGATGGGACACTTCCATTTTCTCAATCTGGCAACATGGGATAGACTCACACTCTGGATTCTCAGGGATGCATGATGATTCGTCCACGCAGGGGTCTATTCAGACTCCCCAGTTTAGAAAAGAGAAGGGGTGTACCAACTTTCCAAAACAAACACAGAATCTTTCCCAAAATCAACACAAGCTTCTCGTCCAAGGAATGTAGACACGGTGTTATAGGATAAATCCGTAAGTGCAGACACAAAACAATCTCCCTAGATCCACCTGGATCTAGAACAAAACAGGACAGAATGATACTCTTTCCCTAGATTTTAATTATTGAATATACTAAGAGGCATGATTAAAGAACATACCTTGTAATCGCTTCCTTTGATCTTTGTTGTTCCTGCTTCGCTCCAATGTTCTCGTACAGTCACGATCAAGACAATACAAACCAATCGAAGTGAAGTAAACACATTCTATTCAACAATTAATCTATGCATATGATCAAGGAGTTATGCAATAAAGTACAATCAACTTTATGGGAAAGGGACACATTATTGTATTATATTGATAGAAAGTAAAACTTACAACCAGAGCCTTGATGTTGCAAGCCTCCTTTCGATGACCCTTAGCTCTGACACACACACTTGCTCACTTGTATGAAGAAGATCAACCACCTTTGATGACCTTGCTGGAGTTCTCTAGTTGTTGTAGCTTCAGTCCTTCACACAGTATTTCACTAATTCTCTAATATCTCTCTTGCTAGTTTGCTTCTAACCTTTTCCATGAGAATCCACTCAATTTATAAGAGAAAATGAATTTTTTACTTGGATAGGAATGATCCCAAAATATCAAGAAAGCCAGTATTTAGATAATCATTTGAATGCCATCTCATCCTTCTAGAAGATTCCCTTCTAGAAGGTTCGAGAATTCATCTTTTTCCCTTCATTAGAAAGAGTTCGCACCCTAGTAGTTAGACATAGTGAGAACTTCTCGCACCCTGGCTTAAGGAAGCCTATGAGAATCATGCATTCTCATAGGCAAATGTATTGGCAGCCTGCGAACCTTCCTTAAAAATCATATTTCTGGAAGAATAAGAAAGTAACTTTTCTCAGGAGAAAGTTCTAATGAAGAGCCTGAGTGCACCATAATGAATACATCATCATGACGACCAAAATTATGGATAACAGAATGCCCCCCAAAGTCTGAGATTGGAACCAGTGACAGTTGATAGACTTTGTAAGCTGCATGTGTGTGTCAAGAACCAGGAGCACATCTAATCAGAAACCTACAAATAGTCAAGCATCTGCAGAATATCATATATGCCAATTCTGAGGTAGGCATTCCCATACTCAGATCACAGACTGATGACATTGTAGACATGGGTCATGGCCACCAATCATACACTGTGGATCCATGCCATCAATCTATAGCATAGCCACCAGAATACACTGTGGATCTATGCGAAAAATTTCAAGTCAAGACGACATAGCCACGAATCATACACAGTGGATCTATGTGTCGCAAATTATACATACTCCATCGCACCCTGGATCACAAAGATAATATCCAGGGTCTTCAATCTCATCGCCCAAAGTACGAATCTAACCATGTGATTACATGTGTTGAAGTCGAACATGGTAGAAACCATTTGATTACCAGTCATTGATGCAACCGTTAACAAGTGCGAGGGAAATCACCATTGATGTCAATGACTCCCAAGGTACCATAGTACAATCCATCAAGTGTGAATAAATGATTTGATGTCGAACATTCGACGGAATCTTTTGATCAGGGGTCAATGATGTAAACCCACTGTCGAAAGCGAGGAAACTAGCCATTGAGGCATGCAAGCTCCAAGGTACTAAATAATTTCTAAGTCTTGATTCCGGATAATGTGCTGAAGTCGACAGAACAAAACTTGTCACAGGAGGGCCTTGATGTATCCCCCATCAATGACACGAAATGAGTAACAGAGTTTGAAAGTGAAACTGAGTATTTTGCGAATTGGAATGGACACAGGGAAGGCCGACACAGATAGAATGGATAACTGCAGATGGCCGACTCAATATAAGTTTCAGATGGACTTCTCTTGAACATATGAATGACACGACCAATGATTTGGCAGCATTGACTCAAAGATGACACATGAAATGTCCTTGTAATCAATCGAAAGAGAGACAAATGGATTTCCCAAACCGGCTTCAAATGTGATGAATAGGGGGTGTCATGTTCAAGAGCGACACTTACTGCTAATCAATACAAAGATGAAACATATCCCTTTCCCAAATTTTCCCCCACCATTTCTGTCAAGTACCTCTTTATTTTTACGCAAGCTTGAAGAGGATCACATATGCTTGTTGATATAAGCTCATCCTTCGGACG
>SNQJ01S0102974.1:82547-97900 GCA_010110895.2 Picea sitchensis
GGAAATATAAGTACTTCTTCCTGGCCAATATTTCCAACACTTGGCCGATAAAGGGTAGGGGAAAATGGTCCTTGTGGGTGGCTTTGTTTAACTCCCTATAATCGACACAAATCCTCCATTTACCCTTTTTTTGGGAACGATAATGACACGGGAAACCCATTGGTTTTTGGAGATAGGATAAATGAAATTTATAGAGAGCATTTTTTGTAGTTCTTCCTTAACTATCTCCTTCAATGTTGGGTTCATCTTGCATTGTGGTTGGCGAATGTGTCTAGATTGTTTTTTTTTGTATGTATGGTGTGTACACAAATTTGGGTGGGTTTCCTTCCTATTTGTGTAGTACCAAGAAAAATCATTATTGTAATTTCTTAGGACCTCAATGAGTTGTTTCTTTAGTGGCTCAAATAGTCCCTGGTCAATGTTTAGAAACTTCCCTGAGCTAATCTCTACAGGTTTGGTAAGCGACTTAAGGATTTCAGTAGTGGGTGTCTCTTGTGGTATTGGTGGTGCATCACCCATGGAGAGGTTTTCTTGAGAATGTATGCTCATCATTTGATTAAGGATGTGTCAATAATATGATGAGGTATAAGCTATGAAATCATTGATCTTGTCATCTTCAATATTCTCTCTAACAACAAGATAATGGTCTAATAAAAGTACTTGTTGGGAAATCTCCTCATATTCCTCATCATCCACACAAATAGGTGCTTTTGGGTCAATAGTGGGCTTGGATAGGGGGTACAAAGAGATTTTCTTTGTTGAACTTCCATGAGCAATTGTCATGTTACCTGATTTACAGCCTATATAGGCATTAGCAATTTCTAGCCATGGTCATCCCAGAATCAGGGGGTAGCCACCCAAAGAAGTATTGGGTTGTAGGACCATAAAATCAATGGGGTACTCCCAAGATTCCACTAATATTACTACATATTCTAGGATTCCCTATGGTTTTACAGTGGATAAGTCTGATAGTTGTAACACTCTTGGGGTTTGTCTAAGGCATTTCAACCTTAATGTTCTCATGGTTTCTCAAGTAATGATGTTTATGGCGTCCCCTGGGTTGATTAAGGTATTAGGGATGGTGGTCCCATTGATATGAACATTGACTATGGGATTGTGAGGGTCTGGATATTTGGTTGTGGAGACTCCATTGAGCATTAAGTATACCAATTTTCCTATCACATGCACCATTTGGGGATCTTTCGTTTTTCTTCCCAGTCTTCGTAGGAATAATTCCCTAATGGATTTTGAGTATATTGGGACGTCTTTGATATATTAAAGAGAGGTATTCAGACACACACATTCTTGATTTCCCCCAGAAAATCGAATTACGGTTGAGTAGGAGGGTTATTGATATTTAGTCTTTATGGAAAAGGTGGGTTTTTCACCTCCTTCTTGTTTTGATTTGAGTTCAAAGAAAGGGGTTGTATTGTTGAAGTATTTTCAATTGGATCTTCTTCCTCATATTCATCAATATTTATTGGTGAGGATCGTTGATTTGTAGTTTTCTTGAATCTTAAGTGTATATATTGACATTCCAAGGAAGAGATAGAGTAAGTAGGGTAAAATGGAAATCCAAAAACATATGCATGTTGTGATAGTTTGTTATTGTGGTTAAGAATAGGTTGTGCAGGGAGTTGCAGTTGAGGAGGAGGTTGATTAGCTTTTTGGAGTTGTGGTGAAGGTTGGAGGACTATAGGTTGTTGTGTTAATGATTGTTGAGGCCCCACAAAAGGTGGGTTTCTCCACCCATGTGCCCAAGAAGTGTTTTGGGTTGACAGAGACATCCATTGTGAGTTGATGGGACTATATGGGTAGCATTGTTACAATGATATTTCATGGAGGTGTTAGTCTAATAAGAATTGAAATACTCATATTGGTCCTAAGACATACCTTGAGGTTGGGGTGACCATGGTCATTTTTGTGTGATAAGACATACTTGATCGGCCTCCCCACTTGATTCCTGATAGAATTCTTTTCAATGAGGTAAGGAGGGGCCCTTGCTAGTGGAGTGTTCTTTTTCACATATCCAAAATATTTTTATTTGGTTGAGTGGGCAGTCCTTCAATGGATGCYTTTTTYTGCATTTCAAGCAAAAAATAGTTAAGGCCACTTCTTCCTCCCCCCGTTTATTTTTCAATTGTAGAGCATMTAAMTATGATCTTAAGGAAATAAGTATATATGTTTTGAAATCCTMCATCATATTCCCAATCTCAGCTCGAGTGACTCCCCCATTGGATGTCTTATTAATCATTTTCAATCTATCTCTTATCCCTTTTCTCGGTCRTGAAGTCCCTCTAGAATACCTATGATATAGTTCAAAGATAAATTTGTAAGKTTGTTKGTATATATCACCAACACCCATCAACTTCAATATATTAATACATTCATCACTAAACCATCTTAGCAGTAAGATTCATTTGGTCTATGGATCTAAGTGGCTTTGTCTTAACCATTGTAAATTTTATTTGAAGCGTTCCACGAAGTATTACATGCTCTCATCCTCCTTTTGAGTCATTTTTAACACTTCTTCTTATCGGTCCTTATCCTTTCAATGGTCCTAGTGTTTTTCGAGGAACACCTTTCTCATATGTTCCCATGTAGTGATGTGGTTCTCATCGAGTCCCATGAACCATCAGAGCACAACATTCTTAAGGGTGGCCTAAAATAGCTTCAACTTGTGAGCATCATAAATATAATAATAACTCCTGTAGAGGATGTCAAATTTGAATAGAAATGTGTATAGGTCCTCGGTAACCAAACCGTGAAATTTTGGCAAAGTAGAGTGTAGAATGTTCTTCATTTGATTCAACCCACCTGTATTTCTTATTGGAAAGTCGAAGGTGACGACGTCTAACTTCATAACTTGGTTTGTTTCTTCCTCAATTTCCCTTATAAACTGTAGGAAAATGTCATATTTATTCTCTAAGAACTATGTAGGACTGATTGTGTTTTTAGGTGCTTCAAAATCATGGCTCAGTTTTTCATATGTTGGAGATTCCTCGGGAAATAATATCTCTTCCTATACTGAAGATGCAACCTGGGTCAAATGTGTTGATTTTGAAAAGGGAGGTTTGGGTTTTCTTTTATCCAGAGAGTTGGTTGTTGGCATCAAGTAACTGGGATGGTTGGATCCCACTCCTTGAGTTTGTTTCCCCACAATGTTAATTTGTGGGGTATTTTTTGCAAAACTATTGACTCGACCTTTCGATTCTCTACTTATTTTCTTGAGATTTTGAAAAACATCCTATCCTTAAATGGAACTAGCAGACATGCTGAAAAAAAACACACCAACTCCATAAGAAAGATGAAAAAAATACCTGACAAAGGAAGGGGCCCTACCTCCCTAGATGAGGCACTGGTGGAACCCTTCAATCACACGTTGAACTTCATATATTCATTAGCACAAAATAAATGCATAAGAACCAGAAAAATGATTTTATTACTGGAAAACAAAGTTCAGATTACAATGATAATTTTCTCCCCCTTTACTTGAATTGAGCATGGTTCTTATACAATTTACACTATTATTTTCTTAGCAAGAAAGTTGAGGATAGCCATGAGGATCTACAATCCTCAGGTTGTTCTCTATTTAGTTTCAACAGTCCAACTAGGATATGTGAGATGGTTATACTTGTGACTCAATGTCCTCATTAGCTGGCAAGAATATGTTGAAGTAGTCGCCTCAATTGTCTTGGATCAATGGCCTCTAGCTGTGTGTTTTTCCTATTTCCCCAACTTGTCTACTGCCAACTATCTCAAAATAGCAGCCTAACTATCCACTCATAATTTTCAATATGATGTTCCTACCACTGAAAATGTTAGGTGTGGAAATCACCTCATCAAAGCTATCATAGCTAGCAAGACTAGGATGGGAGTCAATGGTGTAACTTCTCATGGAAGAAACGTTCCAACAGTGGTGACAGCGGGTGTTGTAGTAGTGGAACTAAATGGTGTTGCGACAATAGTCTGGAAATTTTTGCAACAACTGGAAACGTGTTGCAACAACTGGAAATCTGTTGTAGTAGCTGGAAAGTGTGTTGCAGCAACTGGAAAACATGTTCCAATAACTAGAAAATGTTTTTCAACAACATGTTGGAATACTAAGAGGGGGGGGGGTGTGAATCAGTATTATCACTTTTATTCTTTTTAACCACAACATATTATTCAATAGTATTCAACAATTTATCATTAGCATTCAATATATCATCGGTAGTATAAACAATATCACATTAGATACACAATACACCAGAATGTATGTGGAAACCCAAATGGGAGAAAACCATGGAATTTTTTTCTTATATATATCAAATAAATACATACATTGGAAGCACCAACTTCCCAATTCTCCAGCTGCAACTGGAAGGAGGCTCCAACCTTAAGGAAGCTCCAACTCTATGTGTTCTCCGGCACCAACCGGAAGGAGACTACAAACCCCTTTCCTTGCCCCGTCTTGTCACCCTGAAATATAAGTGTATACCAACTATCACTACCACAATCACTACCATTGATGCAATCAAATTGTCATTGTATCCAACCTCTCACTGTCACAGTATCCAACCTGTCAGTGCCAACCTATCACATCAACCTATAACTAATCATCAACTTGTAAGCGTCACTGTCTCATCAACCTATAACTGATCATCAACCATGCATAAATTGTCTACCAACATATGTACTATCACATGCATCAACCTATAACCTATTATTGTCCTTGTCACTGATATATCAACAAGATATACACACATAGATCATATCAAGCATATTCCCAACATCAAGTATCCAAACCATGTGCCAAAATGTATCTCAAGCATGTATCATATTATGTACAGTATATCTCAATATCACAAAGATGTGCCTCTCACAATGAACCATAACATCCATATACCAAGTACCAAGGATATGGCTCAAGCATGTTTCAATATTACGAAGACATGAAACTCAACCATATGTAACCATGTACCAACAAGGGCCTCCAAGACATGCCTTAAGAATGTATCATACCATCCAAGATACAAGCCTTAAAATAATACATAAAAGACATACCTTTACTCATGAGCACCTGAAGCATACCATCTCAGACCCTATAACAACCCTATTATACAATCAAACCTTGTTGCAACTTAACCAAGCATCCTTCTACAAAAATTTTCTTCAGATATGTGACCTATGCTAACTGCAACTCGCAGATGTTTGTGCCTTTATTCACTGAGACTTGCGGATGTTCACACCCTTATTCACTAAAACTCATGGATGTCCATGCCTTCCTTCACTGTAACTCACAAATGACCTCAAAAAGTCAGTATTCTCTTCGACTTCCCTTCGCTACCTTGGACTTCACTTCTTCAAATTTCGCTACCTTATATATACCACGAAAAGATTTTCCAAAACACTGGAAAGATAGATAATCATTAAGCTTCTGTGTATGTTCTTGTGAAGGAATTCTTGTGGTGTATTTATACCTTTTTAGGCTAAATTATTTCCTTTCTTTATGGATTTCTTGTTACAACCACTTTACCCTTTGACTAAGACGTGTAAATGTTTAGTGTCTACATAACCATTCTTTGGGGCTTCCAACTTCACAAGGCCATAACTCCTCAACCATGAGGAACCACGTGGTGTGACACCTATCACTGGAAATGACATGATGAAGGATATCCATCCATGAGTGTGTTTACTACATTTACACTGTCCTTCATGACCTTTGTCCTCATGCAATTTCAGGCTCCATAACTATACCTTTGGGGATATCGTTCTTCTTCAAGAGTTGACATCAATGAAAACCAATCTTTCAACAATATCCCCCTTTGGCATTGATGGAAACAATGATAGCATAGGAACACTCACACTCCTACTCATGCTCCCCCTATGACCATATTTTCCCCTTGTCTCCATGCATCTGTTCCTTCTCTCTGTTTCCATGCCTTTGTTCTTTCTCTCCCCCTTTGACATGAATGGAAAAGGGTAATTCTCCTTGGAGCTTCTCCCCTTGACTGCAAGACTCTTCTTTCTCTTTATGATGTTTCCTCATGTAAATATCTGATGTATATGAAAAGAATTAAAATATTCTTTACTTGTACTCTTCATGTCTTCTGCTTATATTCCCCTGTCTTACTATTCCTAAAGTTGTGTGGATCATTGTGGGGCAAAAACGACTCCAATTTTATGTCGCAGATACTCAAAAGTCTCCCTCGAAAGATATTTGGTGAAAATATCTTCAATATTGTATTATGTCCCAATGTACTCTAGCTTGATATTCTTGTCTATAGCCTATTCCTGTAGAAAGTGATACTTTATCGAAATGTGTTTCTTCTTGGAGTGCATCACTGGATTCTTGGAGATACTGATAGTGTTTTTGTTGTCACAGAATATTGAAATGGGATCATCATATTTCACTTGTATATCCTACAAGGCTTGCTTCATCCAGAGAACCTGAGTGAAACATGCTACTAATGCAATATATTTTGCTTATGATGTAGACAAAGATATTGATGACTATTTCTTTCTTAACCATGATACCAAACAATCACCAAAGTAGAAGGTTGCTCCACTAGTACTTCTTCGATCATCAATACTTCCTTCCCATTCTACATCTATGTAGGTGACCTGAGATAGTTCATTTCCTTTTGGATACCATAATCTAAGCTCTTATGTTCCTTTGAGATATCTGAATATTCCCTTTACTGACATAACATGTGTTTCCTTTGGTGTCACTTGAAATATTGCAAACTGCCCAACTTCCTGCATCACATCTAGTCTAGATGATGTCACATAGAGTAAGTTGTCAATCATCGATCTATAGAGTCTTTGATCTACATCCTTAGAATCATCATCCTTGCTTAACTTGCAACTATTCTACATAGGAGTACTCACAAGTTTTCAATCTTTCATTCCAAACTTGATCTGGATTTTATGAGCAGAACAAATGAATACATATTATTAAAATATGCTTAGCACAGAATAACAAAGATACACTAAAACTAGTTTCTATGCAATAAGGAAATAATATGAAACTGTAAAATGCAACGGAAAACAAGCTTGCTAGAATGGTGGCGGCTTATCTCTGAGAAGAGATGTGACGACTACACTCATTCGCAAGAAGATGATTATAATGAGGCTCTAAAGGCATTTTTACCATAAACATGAATGTCAAAACCCTAGACATCCAAAAACCTAACCCTAGGAGATGAAGCACCAAAATTCATGTGGGCCCCGTTGGGGTAAGCTAGTACATCAACTTCTCGGGATCGTAACTTTTGCATACGATCTACGTTTAGGCACCCAATAGCCCATTGGAAAGGTCTATCCGAGGAATACACATGTTGCCATCAGAATCTATATTTATTAATATTCTGACTGTGGCGAGCCCTAAAAACGTTGTTTAGGGCCTCAAAACGACCCCAGAAGTCAGGGACCCAAAAACTAGGAAAAAACTGCCAAACTGGAGAACTACCAAAATGAACCAGTTGGAATAGGTTTGAGGCCACCGATATCCATCTAGATCAAAATTTATTTAGAATTTATATGATATAATTGGTCTAGGAGATGAAAATACCTTTATCACGTTGACATATCTGTAATCCCAAAAAGAAAGTCAACTCACTAAGAAAAGACATTTCGAACTCATTCTGCATGTCTTCAGAAAACTTCCAACTCATTTTGTCATCATCTCTTCCAAAGATAATACCATATAAATAAACTTCAATTATTAATATATTGTCTCCATCCACTTTTATGTAGAGATTGTTGTCTGCATTTCACTTTCTGAATCCTTGTTGTTGTAGATACCTTTCCAACCTTGAATACCATGCTCTGGGAGCCTTTTTGAGTCCATACATTGATTTCTTTAGCATGCAAACATGACCTTCCTTTTCTGATAGTAAAAACAATTCTAGTTGTTCAATGTAGACTTGTTCTTCTAACTCACCATTTCGGAAGGTTGATTTTACATCCATATGATACACATTGATTCTTTTGTAACATGCATAAGATAATATTAATATGATTGCTTCCATCCTAGAAACTAGAGAAAAGGTTTCTTCAAAATATATACCTTCAACTTGAGTATATCCTTTGCATACTAATCTTGCTTTGTTTATGGTTACCTGCCATTCTTCGTTCAATTCATTTCGTAATACCCACTTTGCACCAATAACATTCTTGTCCTTCATCCTTGGGACCAATTCCCATGATGTATCATTCTTCTCTATCTGATCTAGTTCATCTTCCATAGCTTTGATCCAATGTTCATCATTACTGGCTTCCTCAAAACTACTTTGTTCAACTGTAGATAACAGTGTTAGGTGCCTTTGTTCTAGTGAACATATTCTTCTTTGGGTTTCAACTCCTCCATCTTTATTTCCAATAATATGTTTTGGTGGATAATTTTGCTGCACTCATTGGCTAGGTGTATTTGGCAGTACCTGAAGATCTTGTTTCTCATCTTCCTCTTTCTCTGCTTCTGACTACTCTTCGTCTTCTTCTGCTTCATCCTCTACTTCTTCTTCCTTCAAATCTTCTTTGTCATTCTGCTCTTCTAGATCTTTGCTTTTTCAATTGTTACATTGATTCTTTCCAATATTCTATTAAGTCTTAGATTGAATCATTTATATGCTTTGTTTTTTTATTGAGTACCTAACCAGTATGCCCTTATCAACTCGAGAGTCAAATTTTCCAAGCCTATCATCTTCTCTTTTGATATAGAATTTGCTTCCAAACACTCTGAGTTAATTCACATTTGTCGATCTTCCTTTCCATGATTCGTAGGGAGTCTTATCAATGTTATTTTTTAGCATTCCTCTATTCGGGATATGAACTTTTGTATGTACTGCTTGTGCCCAAAATATGTCACCCAACTTGGAATATTTCAACATGGTTCTGGCCATTTCCTGTACTTTTCTATTATTCCTTTCAACAAATCCATTTTGTTGAGGTGTCCTAGATGTTGAGAAATGTCTTTTTAATCCATGTTCGCCACAGAAATCCTTGAATTCCTTTGATGTAAATTCTCCTCCATTGTATGATATTAAGAAATTTATTTTCAAATATGTCTCAATTTCAACCATCTCTTTGTATACATTGAAGTGTTCGAATGCCTCCGACTTCTTCTTGAGAAAGAAAACTACAGCCATTCTTGTGTATAAATCAACCAGTAGCATAAAGTATTGTTAGCCATCTAATCTCTTTGTTCTTGTCAGTCAACATAGGTCAGTTTGTACAATCTCCAATGGTTTTTTCGTGGAGTGCTCTTTTGATTTGAACTTGGTCTTGTTTTTTTCTCCCTGTAGACAATGCTTACATAGAGTATTTGTTGGCTTTGAAATCTCAAACATTTCTCTTATTGTTTCCTTTCTACTGATTTTCACAATATTGTCAAAGTTCATGTGTCCCATTCTTCTGTGTCAGAGCCAACTTTCATTTTCCTTTTGATCCAAGTGGATATTGGTGGCCACCCACCTATTCCAACTGGCTCAAAACAATTTTCTGACAACTTACTATTTTTAACATTTTTTCAGTTCCTAAACTTTCGGGGCCATTTTGAGGGCCTAAAAAACATTTTTTCACAATCCAGCACCTCAATGATAGCCAAAGGCTCTGATTGAGGCCCCAAAATGAATATCCTTGTCGATAAATTTCCAACGAGCTATCGTGCACCCCAAACAGAGATTTTATGCCAAAGTTATGCCCCTGGGAAGTTGATACACCAAACTACCCAAAATAGGGTCGACAAAACTATTGGATTTTCATCTCCAGTGGTTAGGGTTTTGGTTTTTATTTATGTTAAAAA
Source organism: Picea sitchensis (assembly GCA_010110895.2). NCBI lineage: Eukaryota > Viridiplantae > Streptophyta > Pinopsida > Pinales > Pinaceae > Picea > Picea sitchensis. Next base: position 92,335 of record SNQJ01S0102974.1, read on the forward strand.
GGCCTTTAGAGCCTCATTATAATCCATCTTCTTTCAAATTTGAGTAGTCGTCACATCTTTTCTCAAAGATAACATGCCACCATTCCGGCGAGTCTCACTCTGTGTTTCTACAGTTTTGTACATTTCGCTCATTAATAGAAATTGTGTATTACTATATCTGTGTGTTTATGGTTATATATCTGATAAATATTTGTTATATTATTGGATATATGATATATCTCTACACATTTATTTATTATATCTCTACTCTCATCTTGTGCCGAAAATAATCCAGATCAGTGGTATCAGAGCAAGCTACTCTTGATCATTTTTTCAGTGCATGTCCCCAACAAGGTCCGAGTATAGAAATTTGGATCTTGATCTTGTCTCTCTTGAGGAAAATCACTCTTGCACGCCCAAGAAACCCTCCATGGAGGAGGAAAAGAAAAACAACAGAGAAGACAATTCTATTAATTTGTTTCTTGAGCAATCTCTCACATGACAGAGGGACGAATTGATGGAAAAATTTTCCCACATCCTTCAACGCCTATCGATAACAACCAACACGTCTTCATCAAGTGGAAAATTTGGAGGAACCTCTCCTTTCAAGGTATAAGTTAATTTTTATATTCTCGTATTTGAAGGACAGATAGATGTGGATGCCCTAGAAAAATGGTTAAATCTACTAGAAGGTTATTTCTCTATTCACAATTTTTTCAAAAGGGAAAAGACAACCTATGCACTCCTTAAGGCTCTCCCCCATGTCAAAAATTAGTGGGAAAATTACTCGGAGAAAAGTTCCACAGAGGAGTTTGGAATATATGGGGTCGAGCCCACTTGGTATTCTTTTGTAGATGTGGTCAAGGAAAAATATTACTCTGTTTGTAACTATGACGACCAGTACATGAGATGGACCACACTACATCAAGAGAGGGGCCAAGAACAGTCATATTTCACCAATAAATTCCATACCTTGCGCACCAAGCTGGGTAGCAAATATTTTGAGCAGAATTTGGTTTTGAAATACCATGGGGCTCTACACAGGTACATCCAAACTGAAATGGATTTTTTGGACATCTCATCGCTGGGATTTTTCTATCGATATGTTGTCAAAATCAAGCATAAATTTAGGCACCAAAACAAACGGGAGTTCGGGTCTGCAAATCCACAACAACCAAAGCATGATAAAGACGACCCTAAAAAAAACCTCCTGAAAACCAATCTAATCCACAGGAAAAGAAGGGTCACGGAAAGACGAAGGACATTGGAAAGTGGTGCAATTTCCATAAAAGCCCCTGGCACAACACCGATTAATGTTTCTCAAAACAATCATTGGTGGATGAGATCAAAGACAAGGAGACGAACCCTGATTCAGAATCTGACGCAAAAAATACTAGCAGAAGAAAGATCATTGATGCAGATTCCACTGCTACTATCACGACCACAACAATTCAACCATAAGAACCAACAGATCCTAAAGAAGGGGAGTGCCTCTTCCATTCGTAGATGTGGGTGAAGGGGACCCCATTGTGTTTCATTTTTGATAGTAGAAGCCAGAAGAACCTCATCTTAGCATAGGTCATCAAACAATTGGGATTGTCGACAACACCACACCTATAGCCATACAACATCGGGTGGCTTCGCTGGGGACGAGACCTATGTATCAGCCAGTAGTGTCGATTGTCATACATCATCCATACCTTCAAGGATGAGGTATTATTTGATTTCACCCCACTGGATGTTTGTGATGTTTTGTTGGGCCAACCATATATGTGGAAGCGCCATGTTATTTATGAGTCTCAATCCCGTAGTGTCATTGTTACTCTGGGAGGTCATCTCTACAGGATACCATAGGTAGTTCCGACTATTGTCCCACCTAAATAGTGCCACAAGGTATCTCATACTACAAAATTTAGCTTCTTCACAATCTATTCAAAAGGTGAACAAAAGGACACTACAAGCACTCCAGCCTCGGTCTAAGCACCTTCTATCCAACAAAAGAAGGTCGACAAGATTGCAGCAAAGAGAAACAATTCATTTTGCACACATTCATCTTAGGTATCCCAACTGGTTAAAAAGGTCCAACCCCACCAACAAAGGGTTTGTGACAGTCTTCAACAAACCAAGCAACACAACCTCTCCAGTAAGGCAAGTAGCTCACCAAGGTCCATGTTCGACAACACATGTATTCCAACAGAGGACGAACACCTTCAGTAACCACTCACATAACTAGATCAAAGATCAACACACCAATGTTTTCACGTGGTAAAACCCCTACAGAGAAACATCCACTGCCCCAGCCAACGCGGCCACTTGGAGCAGTTTATTAATGCAAAGAAAGAGATTACAGAAAGATTTTACAAGAGAGCTTCTCACAATCGATCATCGGAAAATAACCCTCCATACTCTTTAAATAGAGATCATGGACCAATCGGGTGGTAAGCCACGGATCAATGGTCGTTAAGATCGAGGAGAGTATGAACCGTCGGATCACTCTATGTCGAGAACATATCATGACCGTCAAATTTCCTAACTACAAATGCATACTAAAGAAACACACTAAGAAACACACTTTTACCTAACGACACATTAGACCAAGTAGTTCTTAACTAACTCCTAAGTGTCTAAATGTCCTAACATCCCCCCTTAAGAACAACTTGGGATAGGATTGAAGGATTTAAAATGTTGACAAAATAGGAGAAGGAAGGAGGCATTAGAGCCTATCCCCCCTTAATGAAAACTTCCTGAACACCTAACATAGATCGAATTTTGGAAAACTTCTCTTTTGTCAGAGACTTTGTGAAAATGTATGCAACTTGATCTTTTGTAGGGCAAAAGAGCACTTCAATAACTTGATCATGAATGAGATTTCTGATGAAGTGCATGTGTATCTCGATGTGCTTGCTGCACTGATGTTGAACTGGGTCTTTGGCGAACTTGATGGCACTCTGATTGTCACACCAAAGGCTGGTCGGATGCTGCTACTCGAATCCAAACTCTGAAAGGATCTGTTGAAGTCACAAGGCTTCCTGACTTTTATTTACCGCTGCTCTTTACTCTACTTCTGCTGAAGAAAGTGCAATAGCCTATTGTTTCTTACAGGCCCAAGTGGCAGGTCCTAAACCAAGGCTAAAAACATAACCCGCAGTAGACTTCTGATCATCAGAGTCCCCGGCCCAATCTGAATCAGTGAAACCAACCAATAAAGGAGTCCCCCCTGAACTGTAATGTATCCTGAACTGAATTGTACCACAAACATAGCGAAGTATCCTTTTAGCTGCTTTCCAATGGCTTTCATGAGGTGTTTGCATATATCGGGCAACAAGACCAACAACAAAGGAAATATCAGGATGAGTATAAGTCAAGTATAAGAGGCTAACAACTAACTGATGGTACAGGGTGGCATCAACTTCAGGAGAAGTACAAGTGGTAATAAGCTTGACTCCAGACTGGAAGGGAGAAGGGGTTGGCTTACAATCATCCATGTGAAAGCGATGAAGAAGGTCACAAGAATACTTAGAATAGGAAAGAAAAATTCCTCCATTGGTTTGCAAAACTTGGAGGCCAAGGAAATAGTGCAAAAATCCTAAGTCTGTAATTTCAAATTTCTTCTTAAGGATGGTTTTCACGTGGTTTAAAAGTTTTGGGTCACTACCGATAAGGATAAGGTCATCAACCTAAAGGAAAAGGATTATGAGATGGCTTCCTACTTTCTTGGTATAGACATTAGGATCAGATTGGCATCTAGAGAATCCAGTGGCAATAAGAAAGCTGTCCATTTTGGCATACCAAGCTCGGGGATCTTGCTTGAGACCATAAAGAGATTTCTTGAGGTGACAAACAAGGCTAGAGTCATTCTAGACATAGCCAGGAGGTTGTTCCATGTAGATTTCTTCTTTCAAATTGCCATGCAAGAAGGCGGATTTAACATCCATCTGATGGACCTCCCATTTATGTGAGGTGGAAAGGGCAAGAACAAGGCGGATGGAATTCATTTTGGCTACAGGGGAAAAGGTTTCATTATAGTCAATTCCTTCAACTTGGGAAAATAGTTTGGAAACTAACTGAGCCTTGTGTCTTTCAACACTTCCATTTGATGCATACTTAGTTTTGTAGACCCATTTACATCTGACAAGTTTTCTTCCTTTTGGAAGAGGTACAATATCCCAAGTATCGTTTTCCATTAAAGAACAATACTCTTCATTCATTGTTGTATCCCAATCTGGATGACCTAAAACTTCTGCAAATGTTTCTGGATCATGAGTGTCTGAAACTTGAGCCAAAAGAGAAGAGGCTCACTAGAATTGTGAACGTGTTCGACGCTGATCTGAAGGATCACCGACAAGACCACTAGTTGCTTCTCGTGTTGAACGAACCCATCTAGGAAGCGGTGGAACTGGTGCTGGTTCAGGTTCAAAGGACTCATATGAAGGAGGGTGAGCAGGCAGAGGTGGATTTTCATCCTCACTGTCATCATATGAAGAAGAAACCAGATCAGAAGAAGGCACAAACGTTGAAGATGGTTTGCAAGCCAAAGAAAGCACAACCGCCAATTAGGTTTGGAGTCCAAGAGATTTTCATCAAATTTAACATCTCTTCTAATAATAATTTCATTACAATGTGATTGAAAAAGTCTGTAACCTTTGACATCAAAATAACCAACAAATATACACTTCTCACTTTTAGGCTGCAATGCTTTCCTTTTCTCATCAGGAATGTGAGCCCATGCTATACTGCCAAATACATGGAAGTGACTTACATCTGGTTTAATTTTAGTCCAATCTTCTTCTGGTGTTATATTTTTAAGAGCCTTTGTGGGAGTGAAATTTACTATGTAATTTTCACAGTTCATGGCTTCCACCCAATACTTTAGACTTAATCCCTTAGATTGGATCATACAATTAGCCATTTCTTTTAATGTGCAGTTCTTTCTCTTAGCAAAACCATTTTGTTGTGGTGTATATGGAACAATGTGTTGCATTTGTATTCCCTATGCAGTGTAGTAACTTGTAAAATTATTGTTCACATATTAGCCTCCATTATTTGTTCTTAACCTTTGAATTTGATGTCTAGATTGTTTTTCTACAAGGACCTTGTAGGCCAAAAATTTGTCAAAAACTTCACTCTTAAGTTTTAAGAAGTAAACACAAGTATGTTTGGAAAATTCATCAATGAAAGTTAAGAAATACTTGCACCCAGAAAAAGGAGAAGAAAGTGGACCACAAAAATCACTGTGAACAAGATGCAAAGGACCCGAGGCGTGCCAAGAGGCACGTTTGTCAAAACTGTCCCGATGATGTTTGCCGAGAACACAACTGGCACAAACACCGTCTCTGAACGAAACAAGAGGAAGACCAGTCACCATCTATTGATTACATAGTTGCTGCAATGAGAGATAGTTTAGATGACCAAACCGCTCATGCCAAAGTTTGTTCAAGTCATCACTATGAGCAACAAAAACTGATGAAAAAGATGATGACCCAAAGTTGTCAAATTTGTACAACCTAGTAATATCATCAACAATTCCAGTTGCAAGAACATGCTTAGGATCTTTTAGATCCTTGATTACAACTTGGTGAGGTGAAAA
>SNQJ01S0102974.1:98807-111491 GCA_010110895.2 Picea sitchensis
CAATCTTTTCCCAAGCTTCTTCGGGGTCATCAATTTCTTGAATGTGGTACCTTAAATTAGGAGAGATGAACATTCTAATTAGTCCACGTGTTTCGTCACTCATATTAGCCCATTTGACTTTCTTATCATCATCAGTGGGTTCTTTTTCCTTTCCCAAGGTAATCTGGTACAATCCTTTACTTCTTAATAAATCTTTCATATGAGATTTCCATTGGAAGTAGTTGTTACTGGTAAGCAAGACATTACTTGTAGAAGACATATTAAATATGCAGATAATATGGATTTAAAAATTGAAACTGATGATCTGGATGGAAAGAGCTCGAAAAGTTGTGCGATTTTAAAAAAACGGCACTGAAAACGGACTTTCGATGTGAGAGTTTTTCCCTTTTAAAAAAAAGGCATAAATGGTAACCAAATGACCACGTGATAGTGTAAGCTGCTTTATGAAGTGACCCACTTTTATAAACAGAAGTGGGGATCACTTTTACAATGAAGTTACCTTATAACAAAGAAGTTGCATGCAAAATAAATAACTCTAAAATAAAATATTAAAGCTACTTATAGTGATTCACTTTTATACTTGAAGTGAAATACACTTTACAATTTTAGCATGAACTTTTTCAAAAAAAGGTAGCAAAAGAGAGACTTGAACTCAAGACCTCTTACTTAATAAGGTAACTTTTAACCAAATGGTCTAGCAAAACATATTGTAATGTTCAAAAGGAGGATTGTTGTTGTTGTTGTTGTTGTTGTCCCGAAAACAAATAATATCAAACTGAAATAAAACCAAAATAAAACTTTGCAGAAATTAAAAAAATGTGTATTCATGCTTTATACCTCTGGATCTGACTGTAATGGTCGTATCTTGGGAAAACGGAAACCTTTTCGAGTGAAACGAAAAGTGTTCCTGACTAAAACGAGTGCTTTGGATGCAATGGAATAGTCCTCTCAGCCCACAAATGTACGAAAATGACAGAAAATGGAGATGAGGCAACTCGGATTCACGATCTTGATCTACAACAAGAGAAGGTCTTCAAACAAGCTCTGATACCATGTTCGACAACACAGGTATTCCAATAGAGGATGAACACCTTCAATAACCACTCACATAACTAGATCAAATATCAACACACCGATGTTTTCACGTGGTAAAACCCCTACGGAGAAACATCCACGGCCCCAGCCAACATGACCACTTGGAGTAGTTTATTAATGTAAAGAAAGAGATTACAGAGAGATTTTACAAGATATTTTCTCACAATTGATCATTGGCAAATGACCCTCCATGCTCTTTAAATAGAGATCATGGACCAATCGGGTGTTAAGCCACAGATCAATGGCCGTTAAGATTGAGGAAAGTATGAACCGTCAGATCACTCTATGTCGGGAACATATCATGACCGTCGGATTTCCTAACTACAAATGCATACTAAAGAAACACACTAAGAAACACACGTTTACCTAACAACACATTAGACCAAGTAGTTCTTAACTAACTCCTAAGTGTCTAAATATCCTAACAGTCCAGATTCAACAAATGCTTCCCCCACTCCCCTAGGAACTCAACGCAATGGAGACCATTGCTTCCTAAGGAGGGAGGATTGATCCAGTTGGATATTGATGTCCACCCACATATTCCAATTGTCTCAAAACAGTTTTCTAGCAACTTACTATTTTAAGCAGTTTTTCGGTTCCTAAACTTTTGGGGCCATTTTTAGGGCCTAAAAAATGTTTTTTCATGATCGAGCACCTCAGTTATACTTAAAGGATCTGATTGAGCCCCCAAAATTAATCTCCTTGTCTATACCTTTCCAACAAGCTATTGTGCGCCTCAAATAGAGATTGTATGCCAAAGTAACGCCCCCGGGAAGCTGATACACCAAACTACCCAAAACGAGGTCCACAAAATTGTTGTTTTTTCATCTTCTGGGGTTAGGGTTTTCGATTTTATTTATGTTAAAAATGCCTTTAGATCCTCATTGTAATGCATCTTCTTTTGAATGTGAGTAGACATCACATCTCTTCTCAGAGATAAGCTGTCACCATTCTAGAGAATCTTTCACTCTGTATTTCTACAGTTTTGTACATTTCGCTCATTAATAGAAATTGTGTATTATTGTATCTCTGTGTTTATGGTTATATCTCTGATAAATCTTTGTTATATTATTGGATATCTGATATATCTATGTACATTTCTTTATTATATCCCCACTCTTATTTCGTGCTAAAAATAATCCGGATCACCTTTTCTAAACGACATCTTTCCTTTCCAATTTCATTCAGAACATATATGTTGTTTGGAGTTCTTATAGAAGTAGCCACTAGCTTTCCTGATCCTTTCTTCCTTATCTCACATTTTTCTAAGTCAAACAAAATTTTGTGTCATTGATCACACATTTGACTTACACTTAGAAGATTGTGCTTCATATCTTTGATAAGCAAAAACTTTTTTTCCTTGACATCTTTACTTCCAAGATTGACTGTGCCTCTTGCAATAATTGTGGTTGAGTTGTCATTTCCAAATGAAATTGATTCATATCATTCATTCTTTAGGGTTAGAAACATTTTCTTGTCACTTGTCATATGCTTTGAGCAATTGTTGTCAACATACCACCCAATTTTCTTGTGTTGAGCTTGTAGAGCAAGTGAGAATTATCCAATGTTGAATTGATCCTTCTTTCTTCTCCATATCCTTTATGTTTCATGTTTATGAATATTGATATTATGTTTTGATTCTCTTGAAGGAATAGTCAATCTATAATGTTTGGCCATATGTCCAAACTTGTTGGATTTGTAGCATTCTACTTCATTACTCAATGATCCAAAATTGTTGTAGTTTATGTTTTGCATCTCATGAGTCCTTCTTGGATAATACGGTTATTTGAGTAGCCTTCATATTTTATTTTGTTCTTGGCATAGGCACTACATTTTACAACTTTGTATCCAAAATTGTTACATGAATAACATAAACCAAGAAAAATAGTTCGAGACCTAGAGGTGGAAGATCTTCTAAATGGTGTTGCTCTTTTGAATTCTTCTTCTTCTTGAGGTATTTCTATTGTTGGCTACCATTGATTTTGAATTCTAAATCTTCTAGGTGGTGCAGTTTCTTTGTTCTCTTATTCCTTCTTAGGATAACCTCTGACGATTTTTGCATAGCTTCTTTGTTATGTTTCTTGTTCTATTATCTTCGAGCTCGAACCTTTATCAGTATGCATGTGGTTGTATCCTATTCCGGACCTGTCACAATATGACCTTTGACTATTGATGATATCATCCAATATTTTGGTGCAATTTCACTACATATCTTTCTTCTGAAGATCTTTTCTTAGAGTAACTATTTCTTCTTCCAAGATTTCAATCATCTTCTTCTTTTCTTCTAATTGACTTATGGGTGCTTCTTCAATTCTTTTGTCTTCTTCTACATGGATTTTTAACTTCTTGATCATCTTCTCAACTTCTTCTGAGTTGGAATTTTGAGAACCATCTTTCATCTTTAGTTCTTCCTTGAATGACTTGTTCTTCTTTCTTTCTTTCCTTAGTTCGTCTAAGGAACTGATTAATTCTTCTCTGAGATCAACTTCGCCTTCTTCTTCAGAATATTCTTCATCATCTTCTACTTCCATGAAAAGTACTATTTCTGAATCATTGTCACTATCATCATCTTCATCTGATGAGGAACTGTCTTCCTCTGAGTAGAAACTTTTCTTGAACAATTTCCTTTTGTTTCTTCTCTTGTCTCCCTTTTGATTTTTCTTTTTCTTCTTAGGATATTCTTCTTCATCACTATCTTTATTCTTATCATAAGGACATTTAAAATAAAAATGACCAATACCACCACAATTAAAACATTTTAATGGAAGCATACCTTTGTACTTATCAGTTCTTCTTTTAAACTTTCTCACAAAGTTTGCCATTTCTTCATCTTCCTCTGAATCATCACTACAGGTGCAATCTGTTTTTTTCTTTTGCTTGTTCTTCTTCTTTGCCTGCTTGCATTCCTTGAATGTTTCTTCCTTCATGATGGGATTATCTTTCTCTATCTGCATTTCACAGGCTATGAGTATTCCATGTAGCTCGTCCATGCTCAAACTAGCTAGGTCTGCTCTTTCTTCTAGGTTTGAAATCTTTAGATAAAATCTCATTGGTAGAGACCTTAGTACCTTTTGAACAATGACTGGTTCCTTCATCTCTTCTCTAAACCATTTAATAGCATTCACTATTTCATCAACTCGCAGAAAGTAGGATGAAATGTCTTCATCTCCCTTCATATTCAATTGTTCAAACTTAGCTCTGAAGGTTTGAATTTTAGCTCCTTTGACTTTGGCATCTTCTTCGTAAATATTTTGAAGCTTAACCCAAAGATCCTTTGCAGAGTAGCAATTCATAATCTTGACAAATACCAAATCAACCAGACTGCTCAGAATGGTTCCTTTAGCCTTCTAATTGTTCTTGTTGAGTTTCTTTCCATCTTTGTCAGTTGGGGCAGTGGTTTGTGTTGTATATCTCTCTACTACTGACTTCCAGACATCAAATTCATGTGCATGTGAAAAGTTTTTCATCCTTTTTTTTCCAGAAGGCATAGTTATGATCATCAAATATTGGTTCTCCAATATTAGTGTATTCCATATATCTCTCTACTACCGACTTCCATACATCAAATTCATGTGCATGTGAAAAAATTTCATCCTTTTTTCCGTATATTTATGATCATCAAACATTGGTTCTCCAATATTAGTGTATTACATGATCTCCTTATAGTGGTTATACTAATTTATGAAGGAACCTACCTTGATACCAATTGTTGGAATACCTCCAGAGGGGGGAGGAATTCATTATTAGCACTTTTAGTCATTTTAACCACAATATATTCTTCAATAGTATTCAAATGCTTTTATCATTAGAATTCAACTTATCATTAAGTAGTATAAACAATATCACATCAACAATAACACATCATATACATAGGGTAATAACTCAAATTTATGTGGAAACCCAAATAGAGAAAACCACATAATTTTTTTCTTATTTATATCAAATAAATACATTCATTAGAAGCACTAACTTCCCAATTCTCCAACTCAAGAATCGAAGGAGGAGGCTCCAACCCCTATTTACAAGCACTAACCCTGGTTGGAAGCTCCAACTCCTCAATTCTCCGGGTCTAAACATAAGGAGGTTACAACCCCTTGATTCTCGTGCTCCAACCCTCAAGGAAGCTCTAAATCCATGTGTTCTCCAACACCAACCAAAGGAGGATACAACCCCATTCCTTGCCCCTGGCCCTTCCACATTGGAATATAAGTGTAGACCAATTGTCACTACCAAAATCACATCCATTGATTTAATCAACCTATCAATCGCATCCAACCTATCACCGGGCTATAATATCCAACCTATAACCAACTCACACTGTCACAATATCCAACTTGTAACCAACCTGTCACTATAACCTGTCACATCAAACTCAGAATCGATCATCAACCTATAAATTATCATTGTCTCATCAACCTGTAGTTGATCATCAATTATGCATCATATGTGTACCAACATATGTACTGTCACATGCATCAACATAAATATCACTGCCCCTCGCCACTGATATATCAACCAGGGACACTCACATATATCATATCAAGCATATGTCCAACATCAAGTATCCAAACCATGTGCCAAAATGTATCTCAAGCATGTATCATATTATGTACCATAAGATAAGCCTCAAGTATATACCAATATCACAAAGATACTTAAAATGAACCTTAGCATCCATATACCAAGTATAAAGGATATGTCTCAAGCATGTTTCAATATTACCAAGACATTAACCTCAACCATATGGTACCATGTACCAACAAGGGCCTCTAGGACATGCATTAGCCATACTATCCAAGATACAAGTCTCAAACAAATACATAAAAGACACACCTTTACTCATAAAGAAGACCCAATGCATATCATCTCGCACTCTGTGAATAACAACCCTGATGTACCATCAAATCTTGTTGCAACTTAACGAAGCATCCTTCTTCAAAGATTTTCCTCAGATCCATGACCTTCTTCACTGCAACTCATGGATGTCTTCACCTTTATTAACTGAGACTTGCAGATGTTCATTCCCTTCTTCACTATAACTCACGGATGTCTCAGGTTCTCTTTCACTCAAGTAACTCATGGATGACCCTCGTGAAGTCGGGCCTTTCCTTTGACTTCTCTTTTCCCACAAGCCTTCAAACCACCTTCAAATTTCACCACTTCGTATATCCCAATTTTAAAATATTTTCCAAAAAACTTGAAAGATAGATAATCATTGAGCTTGTGTATGTGTGCTTGTGAAGGACTTCTTGTGGTGTATTTATACTTTTTCAATACAACTTATTTCCTTAATTTAGGGATTTCTTTGTTAGAACCACTTTACCCTTTGACTAATACTTGTAATTGTTTAGGGTCTTCATAACCATTCTTCGAGTCTTCCACCACAAGGCTATAACTCTCAACCGTGAGGAACCACATGGTGTTATTCATCACCGTAAATAGCATGACAGGGACTATCCATCCATGAGTGTGTTTCTTTCATTTACACTGTCCAAGGACCTTTTTTCCTTGATCAAATTTGGGTTCCATAACCATTCCTTTGGGGCTACCGATCTCTTTAAGGGTTGACATCAATGAAAACCAATCTTCAAACACAACATCCCCAGTTGGTGTAGTAGAAATGGCCTAAGGGGTGTTGCAGTAATGTTCTAGTGTTGCAACAACCCTTTTTCAATACCTATGACATTCTTCTTAGAACAATATCTTAGCACGCTTTCATTAGTGAGCATAAAAGGACAGCTTTCCCTTAATTACACTAGAAAAACCACTTGAAAATTCATTAGTTATTGGGAAACGTACCTAAGAAAAAAACACATCGTTGTACTCAAAATTAGGTTGGAAAGATGGGAAAAAGTGGTACAAAATGGAAAAATAAAGGTATCAAAAGGATGGTGTTTCGAACGCCCATTGGATATTTATCCCTATGTTGCTTTATTCCAGACCTAAAAGAGACACACAAACAAACAAAAAAGAAATTGTTGAAATTGAATTACTAGAATTAAATTGTTGAAATTGACTTAGTAGAATTAAATTGTTGAAATTGAATTGTATATTATGGTATAGTAAATCCCCACCACCAAAAAAAGAATGGTGGTTCATCTAGGGTCAAGGGGATATAAGGTTTTTAACCAAAGGCCATTCTTCTATCACTTCATTAGCCTACCATTTAGCTGGGCTTACCCAAATATTCCATCCTCAATGATATTCATATTTTGGAATGACCCAAGCCAATGCATCTACAATTTTCCTAGGTGTTTTCTAAAATTTGGTTACATATAATAATACAAAATTTCTGCACAAGGTTCTTTAGAATTGATGTTCCGGTCACCAGTACCTCTATCTATATTTTTTACCCATTGCGATAACATGATAAGAACTTTATACCTTCCAACTAAAGTAGAGGTCTAATCATAGTAGTTTTTTAGTGGTGAATTTTCAAATTTAATTGATTTTTTGGCATTTTTCAACAAAAAATGAACCAAAGGGGAGGATTTTTGTTTAACATTTCCCCTATTTTTTATATAAAATATTCTTATATTGATAATATTCACCAAATTTTAGAAGGATTAATTGTAAATTGCATTTTTTTAATAGTATTTCCCACATTATCTATAGGTATGATTTTATCAAACCAAAATATTCACCTAGAACTCCATATATAGATATGATCTTTCATTTCCCTTTTTAATTCTCCTTGCAATCTTTCTTAGTGTTGCAATATCCAACAACATCAACAACATGGATATGGAACATCGCATGCCAGGGACTAGATATCGCAAAGTTATAACTGCTTGTCATGCACCAACTTGAATGAAACATGCTTTGTGAGCATATTATATGTCATGTGGTATGGAAACAAATCCATCATGATCTTCCCATCCTAGTTATCCCCATTAGTAGCATAGATATTTAACAATCTACACTCCAAAATCTTATTGAATGCCCCCATGGTACCATTTCCCTATAGTTGGTAAAAATAGCCTTCTCAGGATGGACCATGAATTCTCATACCAACATAGCCATGAGATCCTCAATGAGATGTTTTCTTTAGTTACTTTTTAGGATCTATGGATAGCCAAACCTAGCGACAATATTATAATAAATGAACTTATCAATAGTCTCTGCAATGCAGTCCCCTTGTTAGTTTAGCCTCTTCCCATTGATTCAAATAATTTATCATGATGATGATGTAGTAATCCCCTAAGTCACACATACGAGGGTTGATCAAGCCAATGAATTCAATGGTCCATTGATCAAATGCCTCCATGGCCACAATTAGTTGAAATAATATCTCATCAAGAATATAAGGTCAACCAACCAATTGACATATGCCACAGTTCTATTCATATTCTTTGGTACCTGTAAAAAGCTCCATCCACCAAAGTCCATGTTTGAGCACCTCCCTAATAGTTTTCTTTTCGCCATAATTACCTCTATTATTTCCCTCGTGCACCTCCCATAATATGGTATACCATTCATGATCTAGGACATACCAACATAAAATAACATCAATGGGAAGCCTATATGGGTGTCCTACAATCAATTGGTAATTCACAAAATGGGAAACCAATTGTATGCATTAGTTTTTACAATGTTTCTCCATCATAGATCTTGAGCTAAGTGCTTAGTAATTTATGTGAAATAGTATATGACTTCATCAAAGTGAAAAAGATTTGCATTACGCAATACACATTTTTTCACTAGTCCAGATCCTAAACAAGTGATGGGGTCCCACATTCTCTTTGTCTAGCTTGACAACCATCTAAAAAAAATCCTAGAATAAAAGCTACCATAGGCATATCCTTTGTCTAATACTAACTTATTCACTAAATATTTCAGCATAGAGTGTCTTGTGAAAAAGATGAAGGCTATGTCCAAGCGAGAATGCTAGAACTTATCAATGCATAAACCATAGTAGGGATTTGTGCTATGTGCTTATATAGTTCTTATCTGCTTTGGATAATTTTACGTTGTAAAAATAGGCTAGGTGGTTAATCGTGCCATTACCTAGTTGATCAAAATAGACCAGGTGATCAATCACGTCATGAATGCCTATGCATGCTTTATTGATATCAATGGTTAACAATGGCATCTTCCTTTTTACAACATAACTTGCTTAAAAATAATAACCTCTCTTTCTTTCCAAGGGAGTTCCTTTAACAAAAATGAAATGGCCATGGGCCTTGCATCCACTCCTAATACTCTTCAACTTCCATGATAGTTCATCTTCCTAAAATTTCCATCTTTTAAGTCAATTGTCATGTTCCCACAATGTGCCTTGCAATCGTGCACCTCTTGAGGGCATGCAAAACCATGACATTTCTCACTAGGCTACTTGGCAACACCAAAGATACTTCGTCTAGACTATACCTCTTCACCTAGAGCATACCCATACTTCGTTCTAGGATACCGGTGAGTCACACTCCTACTCTATTGCAACTCTTGTATACTTAGAAAATTGTTACAACTTTAACACATAGTCATATTCAAGCATACATCCATGAACATGAGAATCCAAGAGAACAACAGAGAAATGGACAAGAGAAACATTGATATAGTGCGGGTAGCACAAATTGTGCCTAACACCCATCTAAGTCTTTGTTATTTAGAAATAGTTACAACATGAGAACTACTGGATGGATTTACAACTTGGTAGAGTCGAATGACTCGCCTCACCTCACGAATATACTCATACACAAATCCATCACCAAGACTCTCTATCACAACCATCTCCACATCTTCCTATGGTGCACCTCAGATGTGCCTTCAACCATAGACTTGTTGTCTCTTTGTTTCGGCAAACTTCACATATTTCCATTCTATCTCACGCATGCCTCCAACAAACCTGCGTTTCCATACTTCCCGAAAATTGGCCCAAGACAAGCTCACCCAACTCTATCAACTGAATCCACCTCAAGGCAACACAACTCCTCCCATGTGGAGTGACTTGGCCCCTTGAGGAAGCTCACCCCTCTTCGTCTAAGTCTACCTCATAATCGAAAAGCTCTTCTTGTTCTCCTTGTCTTCCAAGTTGACATCTTGGTTGCGCATCCTTGTACCTTTATAGGCACCAATACTAGCCATCTATCACGTCTCTTTGTCGATGGGTGAGTCGACCCATTGGTTCACCAAGTGGCACATCTTTGTAAGGTTGGGTCGACTCCTCATGTGGGCATGTTTGGGCAGCTTGCCTAGCTAACCCACAAAACGCCTTGTTATGTCGTTTGGTCAACACGCCCATCCATCTAATTGACTCGTTGTCTTGGTTGCGTGCACCTCTTAGGTGAGTCAAGTCGACTTGCTTAAGTGCACCCCCCATGCCTTAGTCGATTCGTTTGTTTAGTGGAGCACCCAAGTCTTTCCCTAAACCCTTCGTCAAACCATCCATCGTTTGACTTGTGTCACAAGGCATCTTTGGTGGAGTCGCCCCTTGGTGCGTTGCATGCTCAAAGAACCCCAACTCTCCCCATATATGAATACTTTGTTTCTTCAAATGCACTGAGCATCCTTCCTGGCCAATTTCCTTCGTTTCGGTTTGTGGTGGAAATGCGTGCCCCTGGGCTTGGTGCCCTAGGCCTTACATCAATGACTTTACAAAATAGTATGTGCAAGAGATAAGGAACCATGGACAAAAATTATTAAGTTGAAAAAATGTTTCTTCAAATTGTTTCTCTTTTGTAAAAACAACACTTCCCAAATTGGGTTTAATCTTAGCTAATCGAGACTTGATTTCAAACCTTATTTTAATCAAGTCAATGGTTACATTGCTAAGAAACTCTTATTGCTTTGTAAGACTCATGATATAATAACGAATCACAATTTTGTTAATTATCTAGACAATTTATGTGATGGTCCTATTTAGCATAATGTGTTAGTCTAGTCCGTCTTTTCTTGAAATTCTTCTAATGAAACAATGTCTCCCTCTAAACATAAATGAGGTGCATAGATGGAAATTGCTATCATGATACATGACAAATCTTTCATGTGTTGTTAAACATGTGAGTAAAAAACATACTTAAAAAAAATTGTGAAATGAATAAAGTAGAGGATGAAAATGATTTTATTTTTATATGCCCAAGCTACATAAACATTTGATCTAATTTTCTTAGCATTGTAATAACACCAATTTCATTACCCATAAAAATTATTGAAAATTTCATTTCCAATATATTTTATCATAAAAAACAAATAAATTAATTAAATAAATAAATTAAAGTAATTAATTTTACTTTATAAATTTGAATGATAAAAATGATCTCAGTGAACCGTAATCTTCTTCATCGTCATTACATAAAAATGATATTCTTAAAAATAATTTAATGTAATTTATTTTATTTATAAAATACCTTGTTCAAGGTTGAAACGGTAAATACAATTAATATAAGAATTTTATCTTCGAAGAAAAATGATAATAGTGAAAATTTTAATAAACTTTGTTTTTTTAAATGTAAGTTTGATACAAAACAAAGTATTCAACTAATGAACTTATTATTAAACTTTAAAAAACTAACTTTACGAAATTTATTTATTTAAAAATAATTAACATTTTTTAATTAAACTTTCTATTTATTAAAAAAGGAAGTTATTCAATTTTATTAAGTTTGCTATATTTTTTAAATTAAATTAAATGTTGGTTTTATTTTTATTTTTCTTATAGTTATAGAACAAAATCTATTATTGTAAATTATTTGTAATGGATTATCGTAGAATTTGTCATCTATTTTGGTACTTGTGAAAAATTTGCAGCTTTTGACGTTTAGGGCCTATTTTAGGGGTAAGGGCAAGGGTCAATTTTAGAGAATTAGGGTCCAAAACCTTGGAGATGAGGTTCTAAATGGTTGTTTTTGGCGTCAAAACTTTGTGGGGTTAACTCCCAACATCTTCACATTGTTCTACATTTTGAGAGCTTTCCAATAGCATGAAAATCATCTCAATGAGAGATTTATCCAAAAATTATGCCTCCCACGTTATCTTTCATTAGTCAGACATGTGGCTTTCAAAACTCACACATGTAGAGCTAGTGATATGTTGACTTTCAAGAAGACTCCACAGGGTCCAAAACCCTAACATTAATTTGGGGGTTGATACATACAAAAACTTTAACCCTAACCCTAGACCATATCAAGCTATGTTAAATACTACAAGGGTTCCATTCTTACTGTGTTGAGTATTTTTCCATAAAAAAGTACACCATTAAAAATGAGATATTGAAACATGCAAAGGAGAGTATAGGCCTCATCTTATAATTGAGTTTTCATTGTATTGGATTTTCTTATAGTACATTTTATGTTCATTATGTAGATGATGTGTTATTTCTTATCTCTTTCATTTCACTTTCAACTTATTTCAATGATTTTTATATTAAAACTAATAATATTAAATCTGTAATTTACAATAAAAGTAAAAAACTACATATTAAACAATTATAAATATTTAAAAATAAAATATTACATATTAAACAATTATAAAATATTATAAAATTTGTTGTGATTAACTATTTCAATAAAATTTCAATAATAAATTAAAAAAAAAAAACATAAAAACAAATGAAATTATAAAATTTTATTTAAAAGAAACAAAAAAACCATA
>SNQJ01S0102975.1:5505-22048 GCA_010110895.2 Picea sitchensis
AGGAATGTTTTTAATGCAAATGAGGTGTCATATATTTCATCTAGTCATAATTGTGATCATGGTGCAAGCAATTTTATTCAACATGTTCCTCATGAAAGTCCTAAATCAGAGAACTTTGAAGGCACCAATGATGAAGAGGAGGAATATGATGGTGATAAATCTAGTCAGCGTTTTAATAGTAATGAAAATAATCAAAATGTAGGTCAAAGTGGAGACTATGATCAACGTTTAAATAATTGGGATGAAAATTTTCCTCCAAGTGAGGAGTTTCAATGTAGCGATGAAGATTTCAAAGGCACCAATGAAAATGATGGAGAAATTACCTCAAGTGGAAATTTTAAAAGCAATGAAGATGATTATGACAATGGTGGACACTTTTTTCCGAGTGGGGAATTTAAAGACAACAATGTTGGTTATTATGAATTTCCTCCTGGTGAGGATTTTGAAGGTACTGATGAAGAGTTTCCTCCAAGTGAGGATTTCCAAGGAACGAATAAGGATGAAGAAGAATTTCGCCCAAGTGGGGATTTTAAAATTAATGATGACGATTATGGAAATGATGGACAATCGTTCTCAAATGAGGAATTTAAAAGAAGCAATGTTGGTGTTGATGATTTCCCTCAAAGTGAGGATTTTGAAGGAACCGATGAGGATAATGAATATTTTCCTCCAAGTGAGGATTTTGAAGCTAGTAATGAGGATGATGAAGATTATCTTTCAAGTGACGATTTTCAAAGTAGGGAAGATGATTATGCCATTGGTGGTCACTCTTTCCCTAGTGATAAATTAAAAAGAAACAATGTTGATGTTGATTTTCCTCCAAGTGAGGATTTTCAAGATACTGATGAAGGTTTTCAAGGCACTGAGCAAGATGGTGAAAATTTTCACTCAAGTGGGGATTTTTAAAGAAATGAAGATGACTATGTAAATAGTGGACATAATGTTGATGATTATTTTCCTCCAAATGATTATGTTGATGATGATGTTCTCAAACATTCAGCCGCAACATATGAAAATGTTCGACATTCTCTAGTTCAGTCTCCTGACAATATTTTGCTTGATACTCCTTATGGTGATAAGGAAAATACTTTTAGTGAGGATGATGAAATAGTGGAGACATTGCAAAGAAACATTGTGTCTAGGACCAATATTAGACCTTTTTATATCAATCCAAATCATTCTTTACAAGGTCTAGGAAAGAATTTCTCACTAAATCAATTTCCATAAGTGAATTGATTTCAAGTGAATGTTATCAAAAAAATTGTTTGAAAAACATGGTGTACATGTATGCCTTGAATAAAAGGAAGACATATTTTTCAATGAATAAGAGCATGAAAAATTCATATTTGATGGGGTGCATGACATCCACCAATATAGGATATGATTATCACATTGGGAATATTTTACTTTGCAGAAAGGATTTCAAAAAAATTCACTCAATTGGTAATATTTGTCTATCAAGAATCCAGACAAGGTTGGAAAAAGATCCATCATTTTATTCAAATGTACATCAAGGATGAGAGAGCGGGCCATTCACAAACACTAAATTGTCATGGATATGCGATTTCTTTTCCAATCATGGAGAGTGTATGCCATATAGAGACACAATACATATTCTAGATAATTTTTCAAGGAGGGAAATCTACAACTTGTACAAAGGATATGTTGAAGGTGTTGAAGGAAATGGTAGTTTTATTACATATGCATATTTTACAAGAATATGGAAGAAACAATTCAACAATGTTTGTATTCCTAAGAAGTCAAGGATGGGGATTTGTGGTATATGTGCTACTCTTAAATCAAGAAGAGATAAATCTGAAGGGGTAGAAAGAGGTATGTATTTACTATTTTGTTTTTCTAAAATTGAATAGTTATCAACTATGAAAACATAAGATCAATATTTCCATTTTATGTCATGTGCAGATTCCATAATCAAAGCACTTCAAGAACATTAGAATCAACAATCAATTGAAAGACAAAAGTTGTACAAACATTGGAAGAAGTGTTATGATATTCCAAACAAATATTTAGGTATGATAATTGACGGCATGGACCAGAAGAAAACACTTCTACCACATTTTGTCCGTACAACCAAAAATTTACAGGAAGAGAATTTCATTCAGTTTCATTTGGTTGGTTGTATGGTTTTCAATGGAAAAAGGTTTCCAAGATTTTACTTCACAGCTCCAAATATTCATAATGATGAAAATATTACCATCACCATAATTCATCATGTGCTCACTCATTGGTCTTTAAATCTTCCTCAAGTTCTCTATCTACAGTTGGACAACACTAGTCGTGAAAATAAAAATCAATTTGTGTTTGGATATCTAAGCATGCTTGTTGAAATGAGAATATTTCAAAAGGTGAAATTTGGTTTCCTTATTGTTGGACACACTCATGATCATATTGATCAAATGTTCAGTCATTTTTCAGTAACATTGAAGAGGGAAAATGTTGGAAGTCTACCATCATTGATTGAATGTATCAAGAAATCATACATTCTAGATCCTGTTTTTCATATATTAGAAGAAACTATTGACATGTGAAGATTTATTCAGGTATCACATCGTGAAGAAACATGTATTGAGTAGCTTAATGACATTAGCTTCCAACATCAATTTTGTTTCCAAAAAATTGACGGGAAAACACTTATATGGGGAAAGAAATATTCAACTACTACAGAACGGGGAAAGAAATATTCATCAGGTTTATCATTTTTGAAGTTCATTCCAGACCATCCAATTTTTGCGTGAAAGTTATTAATTTTACAATCAGTTGCTGCAATCCATAATGCACGAAGGCATAATAGAGATGTATATTATTCTGAATGCCTGGAAGAAATTAAAAATTCCATTAAGGATACATATGAGTACTTTGATGTTGTTGGTTCTGTTTGGAGGGAGACTTTTTTCAATAGTCAAAGTGACATAATTTCAAGCTCAACAAATGAATATGCAATGTTGAGGAGTCCATTTCATTGGCCACAAAATATGCCAAGCGAATCTGAAGAAAAAAACATTGTTGAAGTTCAAGAATCTCAGGGTGCTATTAAGTTTACACAAGAAGAGGAAAGAGAAATGTATATTGGTTCGCAGAGGTCACGTGCACAACGTGAAGCCATGGAAGACTTTTACAGGGGTTTAGTACAAGATATTAAGGAGGGTAGCATGATTGCAGTTTTAGCGACTGAAGATCCACATGGTTATCCATTATGCATAGGAAAGGTTATAAATATTGAGAAAGAAAATTATGATGTTATTGAAATTGAAGTGCATTGGTATGAAACAAGTACACACCCATTCAATGGTGTGTAAAAGCCATATATGGTGGTTGAGAAACATGTCAATAGAAAGAGAAAAGGAAAGGGTCAAAATACAACTCGTCGTCGCACTGACCTCTTAAAATTAGATGATGTTGACATACTTGTTTATGACTTCAATTTGACAAAGAGAGGAAGTCTTCGCTCCAAGACAACAAATATTATCAAGAGGTTGTTGCCACAAGAAATAAGTGCAAGATGAGAGTTTGTTGAACCTAGTCGTAGATCTAAAAGGCATTTGACATCTAAAATGTTGGGCATACATGTAGACTTAGATGGTGCATTCATCGACAATAGAGAAGAGTATGGATCATCTACATCTTCATCAAAACATTCATCTGAAGACAATGTAGACTCTAATGGTATTTCAGAAACCATGAGTCAATCTGAATAAGTGTATGGAACATTTTACAAATTTTTGATCCATACGATGTTTGTATGGTAACTAAAAAAGAGCATTGAACTTACATATGATCTTACATGAAGTTATGAATCTTTTGTTATGTTTTATGAATGATATTTTTTTTATTATGGACAATATAATAAAATTTATTAGCTCATATGTTTTGAATATGGTTAATATAACAATACTTTTAAGAAATTATCTATGTTTCATTCAATGTAACTTGTATTTACTTTTTTATTAGTAAAAGTAAAAAATTATTAAAGAGTGACGTTGATTTTTTAAAGTATATTGAGATATTTTCATGGAATTACGTATTACCTTATGCTTTGTGTGATAATAACATTTAAAAAGTAAACATTTAAGGGTTGATTTTATGATTTTGTTTACAGTAATTATGAGTTCTTTTACCACATTATAAAAATGTGTCATTTTCATACCACAATTTTAGAATGGGTTCTACCGGTAGCAGCACTTTTCAATTTGATGGTTGATTTTGAGGTTTTGGTTTTAATGGTACAAAGTGATAAAAATATGATTTCAAATGATCTCAAAATTTAACGTTTTGAAAAGAAAAAAAAAATCAAAAACATCTTATTTGTTTTTAGGTGCTGATTTTAAGGTTTTTCTGAGCTATTGTCTAAGTTTTGAAGGCCATGTTTAAAAATTGTTGTAATTTTGACCCCGTTTTAAAAAATGGTGCTACCGGTAGCACCACTTTTTGATTTGGGGGTTGATTTTGATGTTTTTTATGCAAAAATATGGGTTTTTTTGGCTAGAGTTCTCGTTTTGAGGTCACAGTTCTCATTAATTTGGTAACTATGTTTCATCAGATATAGTCTTTTTATTGGATGGTTGTATTTGTCTAGGGTTCGATGGTTGTATTTGTCTAGGGTTCGATTTAGTGGCCATTTGATTATTTTTAGGGGAAAAAGACTAACTACCTTTATCCATCTATCCTTATTTTAAACAATTTGAACACATTTGAAATAAGGACACAAGAAAACTACCTGAACTTATATGTCGAAGGATAATTTTACTTCTTTTACTAGAGTCTACTATACTCGTAACAATGTTTACCATGTCCGTTTACCTCATTTTCTTTGGGGGTAATTGTTTTAAACTAGTTTTAACAATTCTTTGGATTACATCGATGCAACACATTATTTATTTGTCTTACATCACCGTGTCACCTATCATCAATTTGTGCATTTCGGGGGTGAGCTAAAGTGCTTTCATAGTACAACTCGTACATATTGACATGAATAAGGTGATGACACACTATCTCTCTGTTGAGTCTTCTTTTTGACATCCACAGTCACCTTAATATTGCGCCCTATATTGATTATGTTTCCTTAAAAACATGAGTAATCCACTCATTTTTCCTGATGATACACTCATCTAACTATCTCTTGGTGTACATGAGGTAATAAAAATTTTCCTATGATTTTCATGGTTTATTGATAGATAGAATAATTATCTAGGTGATCTATTCTAGCTAATAGCCTCGTTGTGGAAATCCTATTAAGACAGGGTTCTAAGACAATGCTCCAGGTCATCTAGTACCTGCACTAGAAGTCATTTAGTACCCGCACTAGAAGTCATCTGGTACCTGCACTGGAAGTCATTCAGTACCTGCGCTGGAATTCATTTGGTACCTTCATTGGAAGTCATCCGATACCTGTGTTGGAAGTCATCTGGTACCCACATTAGAGGTCGTCTAGTACCCACACTAGAAGTCATCTGTACCTGCACCAGAACATTCCAGAAACCATATGGTACTTGCATCATAAGTCATCCAGTACCTGTACCTGAAAATATGGATGTGATCAACTTAATGGATATTTTGATGAGTTCGAGGAGACAGTTGGTGAATGAAAACATATATTCTAAGTCTACACGATATTTCTTCATCCTCATGCACTTTGTGTCATGAGGATGAAGGAACTTTAAAACAAGAAAGTAGTGTATTAAGTAAATTGAGATTTGATATAGTTACTGTTTAGCCATCTATTACCTCGATTGTATCAGGATGTTTCTCTTATAAAGAGGGCCTGTAGGTGAATGAAAGAGAGTCAAATATTGTTGTGTTGTTACATTTTCATTATGAACACATATTTGTTGCAAACTAATTTGCTAAAGGTTAAGACAAAGTGGAACTTGTTGATCTTGTGTGTCTCTTAGAATCTATCATTCTGTGAGGTTCTTTTAAGGTTCCCTGTTGGCATTGGCAAGGGCCCATCGGTCCAAATTGGTGAGATTGTTGTAAATTATAGTGTAGATATGATTTTTGTACTCGTTCATTGTGATCTGGTACTGATCTGTGATCGTCCTGTACCTTCTAGTCATTCATCGGGTACCTAGTGTTGTCTTTGTTAATTTGATCTCTCATTTGGTTTCAACACAGTATATATTTCAAGTGTGAACATGGTGTGAATTATGTTATTCTATTATGAGTGTGATGAGTTTGGTGCACCAACATTGTAGGAATTATACTTAGTTCATTTTCAATAATTTGGAATGTTAAAATAGTTGCAAAAATTTCTGAAGCATGATCATTTTCATTACTAAATCTGTGTTCTTAGAATTTATTATGAATTGCAAAGTGTGTTAGTACACGGGCAACTCAATAATCCATAGTTTGTATTACAAGAGACATCAAATGGAAATTCTCCATCATACCTCTTCTCCCTTTGTATAAATGAAGTGATTTTTCAAATTGTGAGATTGTATGAGAATTCCTGTCTTGCTTCATTCATTTGATTTTAAAAAAGTGTGAGAAGAATCAAATGGGATTTCTTAGTTAAGTGTGTCATTACAGAGACATGACAAGATTCCATGTTTTGTATTTCATGAGCCAGTAAATGGAAAACCTTGTTTCATGCACTAGTTATTTGTTGAAGTAGAAATGTCTTTGGAATGCATTTGAATCTTGCAAAGTGTGTGAAGTATAGACTAGAAAGAATTTTCATAGTGATTTTCTATTGGATTTCATATTAAGGATTATGATTAGAGTTTAGGTAAAATAGTGTGTGTATCTGAAAATGATTTAATTGCTACTATACTCACTAGACATAGTTAAAGTATCTATTTCCGACACATATGGTGTAACAACTATATTGATTACAAATCTTGGTTGACATATTAATGATTGGCAATATATTTTACATATAATTTCACTAACATTTTTCGGTCCTTATCGAGGAGTTCTAAATGGTAATAGGTAGTGTTTGAATTAGATTGATTTGATGTTTTTGGATTGGTTTTAAGGAGTACCTAAGGGTGAAGAGAAGATGGTAAGATGAGAGTTAAGAACCTATCCATCCAATTTGGTGGGGTCAATCCAAATATAGGTTTTCCTCTTCCCTTTAATAGTTAGAATTTGACTTTTGTTAGAATTGGATTTTTTTTCTTTTATATGAGTCGACTTAGGGATAGTAAATATATATTTATTGCAACAAAAAATCCATAAAATGTATTTGGTCCAAGAAAAACCTTTCCCACTAATTTTGTTGATCTCTATGCAGGAAAATTTTTCAAAGGAGAAAGTTCAGAAGCAGTAATTGAAAATACAGTAAAATACCCTGATGTTGAAGCTAAAATGCAATTTGAAAGAATATCATACCAAGTAGGAGGACAAGAAGTGTTGACCCAATCAAAAGAAGAGATTGGAAAGGAAACAAATGCAGTGGTAGACGAGGTTGAATCTGCAGTTGGAGCAGTACATAAAGTATTGGAAAACTTAAATATTCCAACTAATCCAGTGGTGGAACCATCACCTAGTGGGGAAACATCACATATATCCCATAAATTGTTGTTCATAAATATGGAAAATCAAGAAATGAATGAAAACAATGAGACAAAGACATTTGGATTTCCGATACTAGACATTACCATAAATGTCACCATGAAGAATATTTCAATGTCATCACTGCCTCACTTTCATGGTATGTCATCTGAGGACACTGATTAATTTCTGTTTCATTTTGATATACTATGCAAAATTTATAATTAGATAGACAATGCTAAAATATTAAAATTATTTCTAGCCACACTGAAAGACTCAACACTCAGATGGTTCATGAGTTTAGGGGAACATAGTATTTAATCCTGGGATGGAATGAAGGAAAATTTTCTCCAAAATTATTAGGATTATTGTAGACATAGAGATGTAAGGAATTCCATATTCAAGATGAAAAAATATGAGGAGTAAATCCTAAAGGATTACTTGGAAAGGTTCCTTTATAACTATCAACAAACCAAACAATTTTCCCTTGACACAACCATGATTAGGACTATTTTTCTGAAGGGTGTAAGCGATGAATTTATAGAAGTGTTGAGCTTCATGAGCTATGGAGATGTATATCAAAAACCATTCGCTGATATTTCTAAGTATTGTAAAAAGTACTCCCATATTCAAGCCAAAAATGGGAAAAGTTCAAGAGACCCTGTAAACAGAATTGCTAAACCTACTACAGGAGGTGTCACAAGAATGGAACTGGGAAATATGTGAAAGAATTTCAAAATATATATCCTAAATACAATCGGAATACACTTGGATACCCTTAAAATCAAGAGTAAACAAGAGGAAGAGAATGCTTCCTTGGAAATTTTTTGTCCTTGATGTAGGAAGAGACACCTTGAGAAGGAGTGCCCTGTTAATGTCATATAAGTTTGTGGAATTTGCACGGAGGATCATCCTACTGAGAGGTTCCATTCACTTCCTAACCTTCAGGATATTTATAAGGGAGGAGTAGAGCCCCAATACACATCGTATCCCCCTAAGAGACTATTGAGGAAACAAAGTCCTAACATGTTCCTAGATCCCTCCATGCAATACCCACCACAATAATGGGTCCCTCCAATGCCTTATTCCTAGTGGACACCTCAGCAACCCCAAGTCCATCGTTGGAAATAGGAATGGAGGGGAAATGCCTATGGGAATGCCCCTTTTTAGCCACCATCTTTTCCTACATACCCACAATACTCTTCTAATATCTCTCATCTTTTTACATGATTTAATCCACCTTCACTACCTCCACCTCCTCAAATACAGGAAAAACTTACATTGCCCATGAATCTAAACCAGAAGCAACAAATGCAATCTCCACTTAATCCAAATCCTCCTTGTCTTACCCCAATTCCTGCATAGCTGATTGCAAATCCTAATAATAGAGCTACTCAACATGTACAAAATATGGAATTACATACCTTCCTTACTTATGTCATTACCTGATCTCCATTAAATTAAATTCAATTAATATATGGGACGATATTAAATAAAACAAATTCTATAGTGGTTATCCAAGAAGAACAATCAGAAAATCAACCAGATGAAGATAAAGACACCCCTAATATAGAGGAAAATCCTCCCGATATTCCATCCAGACCTACCCCACAACCTGAACTACCTCAAGAAAATAATCGTCCACCTTATCTAGAAAGGTTGCTTGTAAAGAAGCCCGAGGTTCCTTTACGACATAATTTAGAAGTTGAATTAAGAAATATATGTCTAAAGATTCTCTTGCTACAAGATATTAAGGATATTCCTATCTATTCCAAGATTGTAAGGGACCTTTGCATTAAAATTCATGGAAGAAAAATAAAGGAGCCTCCTGTTATACAGGTGGTTGGACAGTTGTCATAATTCATATCAGAAATTCCATTTAAATAAAATCACCCAGGGAACCCAGTGGTAACCATATAAATGAATGGATTTTTCTTTACCAAATACACTTATTGATATGAGATCAACAATAAATGTTATTCCTGTTGGTACCATGCAAAAACTGCAACTAAATCACTTAATTCCAACCTAGACCCTATTGGAATTAGCATATAAATCATTCATTAGTCAAACAGGAAGTCTGGATGATGTAACAGTCACCCTATCTTCCTGGGAGTATCCTTTAGACTTCTTGATAACTCATCCAAAATCCTCCAAACCCAGACATCCATTTGTTCTTGGTCGACCTTGGTTGGCCACTATTGATGCATTCATTGGTTTTCGGTTTGGAGAGATGACAATTTCCAATGTAACCCACAACCAAAATCTTACTTTATTCCCTCCTACCCAACCATCAACCAAAATTCCTTTATGGTTAGAGAATCCATATGGGGAGGAGGAATGTGCTCAACCCTTGTTAACAATTGAACAAATAATAGGTTTTCAAGAACCAACCGAAGATCATGTTTTAAGCCAATTCTTAGCTGAGGGTGAATGTATTGAATATCCATAATCTTTTCAGGAATATAAACATATTTTCATCTATGAATTCTAGGAACTCTGTCATCCTTCTAACTTGTTTAATATGACAACAATGAACGAAAGTAGAGATCCACTTATGAAATCGGTCGAAATGAACCTTCCGAAGTGTCTTTATATCAATTCTAATTTGGAAGTTGAATGTAAAGATCAATTGATTCAAATGATTCAAGAACAGTTTGATTCCTTTACATGGGACTATTCTGACATGAAAGGGATCCACCCAGATACTTGTATCCATCATATCTATACCAATGATCCAACCATACCTATTAGGAAACCTCAAAGGAGGATGAATCCATCCTTGAAGGATATAGTGAAAGAAGAGTTGTAAAATCTCTTAAATGTAAATTTTATCTATCCCATTTCAGATAGTAAGTGGGTATCTCCATTAGTCATTGTTCCCAAGAAAAATGTCAAGTGGAGAATTTGTGTGGATTTTACAGAGCTAAATAAGGCTATATTTAAACATTATTTTCCTTTGCCTTTTATAGATCAAGTGTTGGACCATTTGTCTCGGAAAAAGTACTTTTCCTTCCTAGATGGGTTCAGTGGTTATAACTAGATCCAAATTGTACCATAGGATTAGGAGAAGACCAATTTTACTTGACCATGGGGTACTTATGCTTATAGGGTCCTTCCCTTTGGGTTATGGAATTCCCCTACCACCTTTTAATGGACTGTCCTGGACATATTTTCTGATTTAACCCATGATTGTGTGGAATTCTATATGGACGACTTCACAATATATGGGGATGATTTTCAACAAGACTTATACAACCTAAAGAATGTGTTGATCATATGTAAAGAAAATAACCTTTCCCTCAGCCATGAAAAATCCAAAATGATGTTCATTGAGGGGGTTATTTTAAGCCATCATATTTCTGGTACCAAAATAAGGTAAGATCATTCTAAAATTGAAATCATTTCTAGAATCAAAATCCCTAGTTCCCAAAAATATGTTAGAATCTTCTTAGGGAATGTTGGATATTATAGAAGATTTATTCAAAATTTTACAAACCTAGTTGCCCCACTGTTCAAAATGTTATCAAAGGATGTTGAATTCCATTGGGATCCTCAATGTCAAATTTATTTTGAAATTTTAAAACATAAGCTTTCAATTGCTCCCATTATGAGAGGACCATATTGGTCCCTTACTTTCCATATTTTCACTTATGCCTCAGATATAAATATGGGTTATGTTTTGGGCCAAAGAGAAAATGAAGTTCCCTATGCTATCTATTTTGTCAGCAAAAACCTATCTCCTACTGGGATAAACTATATGGTTACTAAAAAAAATTTCTTTGCATTAGTTCATTCCATTAAAAAATTCCAACATTATATAATTGGGTATGAAGTCTTTGTACACACCGATCACTCATCTATTAGATTTTTAATTAATGAACTTGTCACAAATTCTAGAGTTATCAGATGGTTGTTATTGTTACAAGAATTCAACATTACTATTATAGATAGACCTGGGAGAGATAATCTTGTTGCTGATGTTTTGTCCAGACGTATTCGTACAGGAGAGAATACACCAGTTAATGATAATTTTCCTGACAAAAACTTGTTCTCTATATCTACTTACATTGCTTGGTATGCAGATGTGGCGAATTATCTAGTAATAGAGAAATTATTTCAAGATCTATCCTCTTGGGAAAAACAAATAATCATTCAACTAAGTGATAATTACATGTGGCATGACGATTGT
Organism: Picea sitchensis; assembly: GCA_010110895.2. Taxonomy (NCBI): domain Eukaryota; kingdom Viridiplantae; phylum Streptophyta; class Pinopsida; order Pinales; family Pinaceae; genus Picea; species Picea sitchensis. The sequence goes on from SNQJ01S0102975.1 coordinate 17,210, forward strand.
TTATACCACTCTGGGCCTAATTTGGTGATTAGAATATGTGTATGGGAAGATGAGATGCATAACATTCTTAAAGCCTTCCATGATGGGATATGTGGTGGGAATTTTTTTGACGAGAGGACAACATACAAAAATTATAGTCAGGCTATTATTGGCCAACCATTTTTAAAGATGCAAAGAAGTATGTGGCCAGCTGTGATGATTTCCAAAGGATGGGGAAGCCAACTTCAGCTGATGAGATGCCTATTTAAACACAGGTAGTAATCAAACCTTTTGAAAAATGGGCATTATATTTTGTAGGACCAATCAACCCTATGTCTAGAAGGAAAATGTACATATTGGTTTGTACAGATTATGTGAAAAAATGTGTAGAGGCTAAATCCTTGTATTCCGTAAATGAATAGTCCATTCTTGATATTCTATTTGAAGAAATATTTACCCGATTTGGTGTTCCTAGAGAGATAGTGACATACCATGGGACCCAATTTACTTCTACTCTGGTCAAATCCATCACAGAGCAATACCATATCAGGCAATGGAAATCTACACCTTACCACCACTAAGAAAATGGATAGGTGGAGTCAACCATTAAGGTGATAGAGGCCATTCTCATAGAAACAGTTCAATTGCACCATAAAGGCTAGGATGATAGGTTTCCTGAATCCTTATGGGATTACCGACCATCCTGGAGAAACACCACAGGTCATACCCCCTATGAATTGGTGTACGGGAAGAAGGTGTTGATCCCCATAGAATTTCAAGTAAAGACCTTTAGTACATCCATGTAATTGGGAATGGACCTAGATGAGGCACATAAATAGAGTATAATGCAGTTGAATGAACTTGATGAGATTAGGCAGGATACTCTTCATAGAACCACACTCATTCAAAATCAAAGGGATAAATTGCATGAAAAAATTATTAAGTAAAAGTCATTTCATCCAGGTGACTTGGTCCTATTGTATGACAATAGGTTTAAAATTTTTAAAAGAAAACTGTCAACCCGATGGTTGGGACCGTATGAAGTGGATACAGTCTATGACAACAGTTCAGTTAAGATAAAAACCATTGATGTATATCAAACTTCCTTTCTTATAAATGGGAACCACTTGAAGGTCTATCCAAGTCCCTTGTCTAAAGAATATTTTTTCAAGCACCTTCTTCAGAGTTTTGAAATGCAACTAGTAAGCGAGCATAGTTCTCCCCCTGCTAATCCACCAATGTAAGTATCTTGTGATATGATTTAACCTAGTACATATGTGTATATTTGTGGGTTTATAGATATAGGTTTGTGTGATTTATAAAATTGAGCTAACTATGATCTTTGTTTGTATATCATTCATGATAAAGGATCCTCACTAAGTTTTCTTTGAAGACTCTAACAAGTGGGAACTATCCCTAGCTTGAAATATTTTTAAATGGATAGTAGTAGTTATATTTTATCTTTCTAATAAAATGGAAGTGTTAATAGTTTTGGTGGTCTCATTGGGATCTAAAGGGGGATCCTTTTGTATTTCAATAGCAGAATATTTTCCAAAATAAGAACTCTTGCAGAATTTGGAACATAATTTTACCCTACCTATCACTTCTACCTCAATTTAAATTTTCTATACATGTGTGTTACATTTAGTTTTCAATAATAATACTTTAGACCTACAGGTTCTGATATTTAACTCAGTATTTAACATTTTGTTACCTGTTGGCAGATTCAACACCTTTAGTTTTGAATCTTGGACAAAAACACTTGCATTCTGATCCAGTACCAGCCTGAAACTCAGAGCATTCCAGCCATAATGTGAGGCATGGAAGTTCCAGTTTAAAGATCATAAGACAAGGCACCTTATCAAGTGCATTCGATACTGCAGAGTCATGTTCTGGTACTGCAAAATATTGTTATCGTATTGTCCTATTCCGATACTGTAAAATCTTGTCCTGGTACTATCCTGTTATGATAATAGTTAATAATATGGTACTAGTGCAAAAGTAGTATGATCATTTTCATGTACTTGACATTATTTCCAATTCAGGTAGTTGGAGGTATGAGCTAATCTTTTTCTGTTCTTTCTATCAATGAATAATTTAAGTCTTGTGCTAAATTGTTCCTTACTTTTATGTACACCCTCCTTCTAAATTATTATACTTAAACATATCATCCTTATCATCCTTTAAAGAGATACTTCCACAGTTGGATCTTTTTTGTTGGGTATGTCAATGGGTGCATCTTCCTTATGATTACCTCATCATTTTAAAAAGTGGATTTTGTTATTAATAGTTGATATTATCTATTGAAAAGGGTTGACACCGTTATGCCTAATACTAACATAGTTGATTTGATGAGTTCTTATCCAAATTTCTCTTTACAAGATTCTCTTCGGAGGCATTAATGAAAACCTCATATGGTGGACCGCTCTTGTAAACCTTAATGGAATTTCATGAGAATCCTAACAGGGTCAACTAGAGGTACCTCTTAGTCATTATCCGAGATGTTCCATTATACATTGAATAACTGAGATTGAAGGCTAATTTGGATTATGTCACCCTTGGGATAAATACAGACAATCAATTATGTTCCTAATAAATCTAAAACACTCTCGCCACCTACATTCCTTATACTCTAAATATGTCAATGAACAATATACATCATTCTAAATCTTTTGAGTAAAATAATAAAAGGAAGTATCAACAAGTACAAGTGAACCCGTCGGGGTACTGAACAGGCCTGCTAGCAGCGAGGTTATGTTGGGTAAAGGGAGTTGAAAAACATACATTGGCACACCTAAAACTAAATAAAATACATTGGATCTCATTCTAAAGAAATCATTATTAAAATTAAGGCCAAGAGATGAAATTTATATCTCTTGGATGGTGCCCTTAAGAAGCTTCTGGTATCCACTTTAGGGTTCTATATTTTAAAATAGATATTTTTTGACGTAAGTGGGACCCTCAGTCTAGGTAATTCACCCTACCTAAACAAGAAGAGATTTATTTCTAATAAACTTGGATAAGAGACAAGTTAATCATCTTAGGATGTATTATTTTATGTGTTCCCTTCTTTTGATTGCATGAAACCATAACTATGTCACTTTTATTTTACAGGTAATATAAGCAGGGGGACTATTAGTTAAAATCATTATGAAATCTCTTGGCCAACATCTTATAATCATATTAGAGTCACATCCAAACCTTTTCTTCTAATTATTTCTCACAACAGGTTGGACATGACTTAGTGTCAAATCATTAACGATCTGATATACTACTCATGACTAGACATCCTAAAACAAGTTGCTCATACTACTTCATTGCGATTATAACTATAATTTGAAAATTATAATAGATTACACTCATCTAAATGGAATCACCATTCATATGATTGTTATTATAACCGATATATAATTTATGAACCTTTGTCATTATACCACCTTTACTACTCGGGTTGGTTACTTTTCCCAAGTCCGTCACCTTGTTCCCGTACCAAACCCTCTTATCGAGAAACCTTGGTTCACTGTGTTAAGTTGAGAATTTCTTTCAAGACAGGAATGGGGGTTGATCACCATGAACCCGCGTTTATGGTGTTTCGAGAGACAGAGGAATATAAGGCACATAGAGAAAATTTTGAACAGGTTGGATGGGTACCCTTTTTAGAACAGTTTCTAGGCCACCATGATGAAATGTCTGAGGCCTTTTCACAGGGTTACGATTGTGAGACTGTTTAGTTGGGGAGTATAAAGATTCAGGTCATGGAAGCTTCTATAGAAGAAGATACTAGCTTACCACTAGAAGGTGAAAACTATTTTAAGGTATGGTGACTGACCAACAACTCTTTCAGAATTTTTTAGTGCCATTGCATTCAAATATGGATTGGGAAAAACGTATTCCTCACCAATGGGTTAAACTAGAGTATTGGGCAATGATTTCCATCCTACAAATATTTCTAACCTGGGAAGGTAGGTATGTCATCACCTTCCTTTACCATTTAAGACTACTATTTCATTTTGAGGATGGTCCAAAGATTAATTTTCCATTCTTTTTATGGATGAGTTTAAGTAAGATGGATAGAGGAGTTAGATATGCTGCTAAGAATCTAGAGACAAGTCTCTATCATCACAGTTTAAATAAATTATTGGTTGTGTATGAATTAAAGAAACGAGGAAGTAGTTGGAAACAATTAATTACTTGAGAATTTACCATAGAAGAGACTACTACAATCCATACTAAAGGTACCTCTGAGTATATAGGAAAAGGAAGAAAAGGGAAGGGAAGTAAAGAGTCTAAGGAAAATCTAGGAAGTATTGAAAATGAGAAGAAGCAAGCAAGTGGTGAGGTCGAAGATGTTGGGGCTATCATCTCAAAATCTGTTAACAAGTCAAAACAGAAAAAAAGAAATAAAAGTGGCGAAAACTCCTGAGTCAAGAGTCAAAACATGAAGGAATAGTAAGCCTTTTGAGGAATCTAGTACCAAACCATATACCCAGAGTAAGACCAAAATGAAAATGGAAAAACAAAGTCCTAAGTCATAAAAATAAATAAAGAGAAGGTAGTTATTTAAGGATGAGGCTGAGCACCTATCATTCAAACTCTGGAGGTATCAGAAGAGAAAACCCCTGTAAATCTAGAGCCTACCCACAGGACTACTAGAAGCATGATTAAACAAATGCAAATCCCTACTCTCCCAACCTTGCAAGAGGAACCAATTGATATTCCAGCCTCACCAGAGGCATGGGATGACTCTATTCAGGATATTAATGCAACAAAGGAACTTGTTGAAGAGACTTTAAAATAATTACCATTTGAATGCAAAGATAAGAAAAAGGGTAAGAAGTGGAAAGAACCCATGGTCACTCT
>SNQJ01S0102978.1:0-30521 GCA_010110895.2 Picea sitchensis
ATCCATCTTCATCTATGCATTCTCATCAAGGACAATACATATTATATTACATCAATCATCAATCAATCAATACTTTGACATCAATCAATCACTTGACATCAATCAATCAAACCATTGGCATCAATGACAACATGATCCAACACTCGGTTGGGCTGGGGGACGTTACGCCTAATGATTTTATTGTTCTCTTGTATTCATTGCACAGACCACATCTTAATACTTCGTTTGTTCTCTTGGCTTGTTCTCTTAATATTGGTGGTGGACTCCACGTTAAGTCGTGTTATACCACAAGGCACTAGCAATGGTTGTTTTCTTGTTCACGTGCCTATAGTTCCTCCTTACTTCTATTTGTTTTAATTGTTAGAAGAGCTTTGTAGACGTTCAAATATTCAGGTGTTCACAATTTGTTTACTTAATATAAATCAAAGAGAAAAATGTAAGCATTATATATATTTATATGTATTGTTTTTAAGGACTATTTATATTTATATATGTATTTATATGTATTGTTTTTAAGGACTATTTATATTTATATATGTTTTTATATGTATTGTTTTTAAGGACTATTTATATTTATATATGTATTTATATGTATTGTTTTTAAGGACTATTTATATTTATATATGTATTTATGTGTGTGTGTGTGTGTGTATTCAGGTTTCTATGATTGCCTATATGAAAAATTGCTAGTTAATATGATTGTCTTCTATCAGATATGTGGTTTCTATGATTACCTCTGAGTAAATAGGAAAAAAAAATAATACCAAACCGGAAATGAAATTGAAGATTTGGAGTTGAGATTTCTAATTATTACTGTACGTGTAGTAGTCTTTTGTGATTGGGTTTAAACTTTAGTTTCTAAGGGTGGTATGCATTCTTTATTATAATTTTTAATAGTGATATAGAACTAATAACAAATAATTTGAACTTAGGTAGTTGCACTTTGAAATAGCAATGAAGGGCATAACAGTGATGGAAGACCATATAGATGCCACATAATTAAATATGCAATTATGGAGAATGGTTATGAAAGTTTTAAAAAACAAAGTGGTTAATCAATGTCGCACAGTGTTGCATCTCGAACACCTACTAATGGTGGCAATGAAACAAACAATTAGTTGAGCCTTAGCCTATCGAATGCCACACCATAATCCTTGTTCTTACTTCAACTCAACGAAATTCTTATGATGCCCCTAATAACAACTTCTTGATGTTGACCTTCTTGGCTTATGTGGACTTAAATACGTAATGAGTTGGGCATGTATCATTATGTAATGGACCTTGGGTGCATACACAAAACTTCAGTGTTTGATCAATTGGTTATTGGCTATTTGAGCTTCACTACCTTTGGGAATTGTTGCAGAGATTGGTGGTGATATGAAAAAATTAAAAGTGTGAGAGCATGTAGGCATTCATTTCTAGACAAAGCAGCCATAATTATGTAAGGATGTTCAGAATGAGCATTTATACAAAGGGAATTATGAAGCCAAATCCATGGAATATCTACAAAGTAACTCAAGTAGACTAAAATAAGTTTATATTGAGGATGTTTCCCATTTGGTTCTCTTTCTTAACCTTTGGAATGGCTATTGTATCACAAAAAATGTCATTTTTTATAAAGCGGGGCAATTCCATGGATAGAAGCACGGGGTTCTCATTTACAAGTCCTTCCAATTTGATGGCACCCGGGTCGGCCACAAACCAATTTACACCTTTCTTAAACCTATTACTTAATCATCTAGAATTATTCTATGTTATAATACTGTTAACCGGCCAACCAATACCACCGGGTCACTGGAACAATCGAACTCGCTTAACAGCCACCAGAACACTGGGATTGACCGAGACTTTAACATTTCTTCTTTCAACGATTAACTCCGATCCGGTTTAACTGACCACTGAGCATCGGGATTTCTTCTTCAAACATCCTTGTGAATCGTGATTCCGGTCTGGTTTATGGTATGTCAACCAGGCACCGTTCAACTAGAATATTAAGCCACTGGGACACAATAGGGTTGGTATTTTTGAGGAACTTAGGGCATGTCTTCTTACTCATTTTCTTTCATTGATCTATTCGTTGATCAATGATCAAATCTCTATCATGTCTTCTCTTCTAACTGAATCAAACACTTCCTTGACAATTTTCACGTAGGATTCACACTCAAGTTCCTCTTTCCTTGTTTACTCAAATTATTCAAGGAACTCCACTATTTTTTAGGAACTTAGGGCATGTCTTCTTACTCATTTTCGTTCATTGATCTCTTCGTTGATCAATGTTCAAATCTCTGCCATGTCTTCTCTTCTAACTGAATCAAACACTTCCTTGACAATTTTCACTCCAGGATTCACACTCAAGTTCCTCTTTCCCTGGTGCTTATGCCTTTGCTTTGAACCTCAATTACTTTTATGATTTCCACCAGTTCACGACTTGGATTTCCACAATCCTATGATAATTACAAGATTTTGACATCGAATTCGAAGTTCATAGGAACTTCAGTTCTCTTATTTTCGACCTCGTTCCTTCAAGCTAAGATCGGCTTGACCCCTCTTCATTCATGTAGAGACTCTCTCTCATTTGATTCATCACCCCCATTCTAATCACGTGACCATCATCCAAATTTAACATTACAGGGTATACACAGAACCCTCATTTACTCACTCACTGGTTATTCATCCATTCACGCTACAGTACTACAGGAAGAGGCATACACAGTGTTGAAGGAATAAAAACACAATATTCTATTGAATAAATTCGTGTACACAAATCTCCTACAAACCCAATCTACCTCTTTCATTTTGTTGGCATGATTTCATAATTTGGGCACTTCTCTGGCATTTTCCACCTCGTTTTCCATGCCCACGACTAACATAAAAATACAAAGGAATTTGATACCTCCAGATCATAAAAAATGAACTAAATTCCTAAAATTATGGTAACTACTCCCATAAATATGGTAACTAATTCCTAAAGATAGAATTTGACTCTATCGACTATCCACCTATGTTCTGAATCTACCTTTACATGCATACAAGGATCTTATCCTCTTACAATAACTTTGCCTTCTAGAGGCTCAATTTACAAGGTGGTTTACCTAGGGTGTGATGCTCCTGCATCAGACTCCTAGGGTAAAAAAAAAACTCATGATCTCCTAATCATGGTCTTCAATCTGTTGTCATGTTGTTATAATTCTTTTCCTCATGGATACCAAACTTGATTTTGTTGTTACACATTTACTTTATTGTCTTGTTGTTGCATTGTTGTTGTTTGCAACCTTCTAAGATCCCATATCTTATGTTGTTTTCCACTTGTTTTCACATGTTGTTTATGTCCTTTATCAAAACATATTTTTTCCCAAGTACTTTGAGCTTCCATTCATAACATTTCCTAAACAATACCTTGATGTGTGAGATTTATTAAATATATTCCTTTTCTATACTCCTATGGTTGCTTTATTAAAGACTGACTACTTTCATATTTAAATATCATATCCCCATTTATATATTTCTTTTCACCTACTACAAATGTATAGTCTTCACAAATTCTGGGCTTTGCTAGCCATTCTTCCAAAATCTTTAAGTCGTCATCATATTTTGATGGTACTACATCCGAGTGTTGTCTCTCTTCTTTAGTACCTTCATTCTCTTTCTCTTTCACAAGGTTGTTGCCTTTCATTCCATATGTTGAGTTTTTCTTTCCTTTGTCTCTTTTATACAATTATGCATTGTCCTCTTTCTTTATGACAGCTTATAGTGGATGTCTATCTTCATAACCTGCAATCACACACAATTCATTAGTTGTAAAAACATGAGACTCTTGAATCTATGTTGATGCTTTAGGAACCTCTTCCTTGTGTTGAAATTCACTTTCCAAACTTTCTACAAGATCCTCATCTTATTTCTCATCTACATAATTATCTTCTCCAAGGATTTCTCCCTGCTCTGGTTCACAAATGTGAACTATTTTTCTTGCTCCAAACATTTTTTTGTACTCAACTTCACTAAGTTTATTTTCCATATTCATCCAAACACTTATATTGTGCCTCATCTGTCTCATCTTTCTTGCAAATATTTTTACAACAAGTCACTTGACATTTTTCTTCAAATTCCATCCACATATATGGTCTTCTTCAACTCCTCCTTCTTGTAGTAGCTTCATCATTACATTGAGCCTCTCCTTTAACTCATTTATCTTTGTTTCAATCCCTAACTCATCGGCATATGCTTTCATGCTCCTATGGCATTCTCCTCTTGTTGAACCCTTTACATGACTATCCAAAGGAATATCCATATCTTTCTCTCTAAGCTCCACAATGCTCAACAATGAGCTACAAATAGCCTTTGCAAAAACAGGTCTTTTGCATCCTACTACAAAATACCTCACCAAGTCTCTCTCCTTAGCCTGGCATTTTGGTATCCTTATGGTTCTCTCGTATGGAACCTTCTGATCTTTCCCTACTCCAGGCTTCTGCACTTCATACTTCCTTTTGAGAACTTCCAATGTTCTCCTTATTTCCAACCTCAACTAAAATTAGTTATAGCTTCTCTATTGTAAGGGTCTTTGCCACAAGTTTCTACTTTCTCTGCTACTACCTGCATAGACAATAATTTTCTTTGCCAAAGTTAAAATAAAAACATCATCACCTATAGACCTCACTAGATTTGTTCTCTGCAACTTTTATCCTATTCCTTTTCCTCTCTTCTGCGTGAAGATCTAACCTCCTTATGATACCAAAAATAATGGCACCTAGGTCAGTCAGAAACCCCTTTACACCTTTCTAAAAMCTCTTACTTAGACGGCTGTAATTATTTCGGATTATAATATTGTTAACGGGCCAATCGSTACCATCAGGTCACCGAAACCACCGAACTCGCTTAACGACCACCAGGACCACAASGCCACCGGGCTCGACCGGGACTTTAACACTGCTTATTTCAATGATTAACTCTTGTCTAGTTTAACTAGACACCATGATTTTTCCTTCAAACATCCTCACAAATTGTGAGTCTGGGTTGGTTTATGGTATGTCAACCRGGCACCATCCAACCAAAATATTAAGCCACGAGGACACAATARGGTTGGTCTTTTCGAGGGACTTAGTGTCGTTCTAGTTACTCATTTTTTTCCGTTGATCTCTTAGATGGTCAACGATTAGATCTCTGCCACATCTTTTCTTCTGACATAATCAAACACTTCCTTGTCAATTTCCACGCAAGATTCACACTCAGGTTATGATTTTCTTGTTTACTCAAATTCTTTAGGGAACTCCACCATATGCACTAGATTATGTCTTTTCTTCATCCCTCAATTACTTTTATGATTTCCATTGGTCCACGACCTAGATTTCCACAATCCTTTGATAATTATAAGATTTTGACGTCGACTTTGAAGTTCATAGGAACATCAATTCGCTTATTTTTTATATTGGAATATTCATATTGATGATCAAGACCTTATGATCAGCTTCTATCTTGTTTCTTTATTCACCAAAATTCTAGTTTCGGAATCTTTGACCCTGATCTCCAAACTAGTAGACCTTAAAACCCTTAATCTTATCAATATCTGCCTCTCCTCCACCTTCTTCACATTCAAAGGGGTTTTCTATGAACAAACGAAAGGTACAACCATGGGGTCTTCCTTATCCCATGTTGTATCTAATATGTTTATGGAACATTTTGAGTCTTTAGCCTTAAGCAAATTTCATCTCAAACCCAAATGTCGGTTTCAGTTTTTAGATGGCACGTTTTCTCCTCCACCTTTCTTCACATTTAAAGGGGTTTTCTATGAACAAACGAAAGGTACAACCATGGGGTCTTCCTTATCCCATGTTGTATCTAATATGTTTATGGAACATTTTGAGTCTTATCCTTACGCAAGTCTCATCTCAAACCCAAATGTTGGTTCAGCTTTGTAGATGGCACGTTTTTTATTTGGCCTCATGGACATTCCAACTTGATCTCTTTCTTATACCATCATAATAGCCTTTCCCCTCACATCCAATTCAATATGGAAACCCAAAAGGACAACCATGTCCACTTTTTGGATGTTCTCTAATTCACTTCATCTTCCGACATAGCCTTATCCCACCAAGTCTATAGGAAGAAGACTCAAACCAATAAATATCTTCATGTCGGCCTCACCATCATCTAAGTCATAACCAAAGGTCCTAAAAAGCCTTGATCACTTTGAGCCATCACATTTCTAACCCCTTTTAATTTCTCACCCAGAGAGAAAGCTCCACCTAATCATATCATCCCTTTGTCCAATGGATACTCTCTTTCTCAAATCAACCAAGATTTTCGCTTAGCCAACAAACCTAAATAGAAAACCTCCTTTACCTCCTACTCCTCCCTCATGCCTTATCCCATTTCCCTTTATATCCAAGCAGTAAGTACAACCAATCATATCTCGAAATTTTTGGCTAAGAAGAATATCAATATTGTGTTCAAACCCTACAAAACCCTTAAACAACTATTCAAAAACTCATGCTAAATATAAATTCGAATTGATGCTTGACCCAAGAGTTTACCAAATTTTGTGCTCCTATGGAAAATATTACATAGGTCAAACTAGGAGGTCCTTCAAATCCCGCATTAAAGAGCATATCGTTGATAATACCCACAACCATATCTCTAAATTAGTGATCATTGAAAATTCCTTTAAATCCAAGCACCTAATTTGTTTTGACCAAACAAAAAATTTATCCTCTGCCCCTCATTACTCCTCTCACATAATCTGGGAATCTATTGAAATCAAAAAACATCCTAATAACTTCAATCGTGAAGATGGATACAAACTAAGTTGATCATGGAAGCCCATCATTCATCACCTGGAATGTTAGACTTCCTTTGTTTAATTGTCAATCTTCGTATTGGCCTTGTCATTTTCCCCCTCTAATCTTTACTTGTTTTTCTTTATTTTTCTTATCGATTTGTTTCATCTCATTTTTATTATCAATTTAATTCATCTCATTCTTAAGTTTTCTATTATTATTAGTCTATCTTAATAATTTATTCTTCTTTGTTCTCATTAATTTATTATTACCTTTCCCATCGACTATCTTTATTCTATTTGTATCTCACATTAAATTTAGTCCTTTCATTATTATTAGCCTAAGTCAACTCAGTGTTTCAATGTGTTATTTTAATATATTTTTAATTCTCTAATATTTTTTTTAATATCTTATCCCAACGGTTAGATTTAATACTTTAATATTTTATCTCCTAATCCCAACAGCTAAATTTTTAATATGTTTTACCTCCTTCCTCTCTTCAATGGGAAATTACCAATCTTCCCCTATAAATTTGAAACCTCAACACTCTTCTTCAATGTATTAACTTCATTGTCCCTAATGATGGGTGGAGTGTCCACTCAAAATGTTGAACATTTCAAAACTTTGTACATAGTTTTTATCCAGAAAAATTCCTAACATTATGGCTAACTATGGAAACTTACATACTCAAATCCATGAATGAGTTTAATAATTGTCTCAAACATTATATATATAATTGGGTCTAGCTCAGGTGGTTGAGAGAAAGAATTGTTATCCTACCCACTCAAGTTAAAATCTCACTTGAGACATTTTCACTCTTCATCATCCATGGGGAATATCTTACCCTTGCTTACGAGTTGGAGCGTGAGGTGTTGGATTACATGTAAAATGTGTGTGTGTGTGTGTGTGTGTGTGTGTGTGTGTGTGTGTGTGAGGGGGAGGGGGGGTTAACATGATTTCTTTATGGTAAATCTAAAGGAGTGTTTGAACTTACATGTCATCTTCCATGAAGTTATGAATCATCTTTATGATTCTTAGCTTATATTATTTGACTATGAATAATCTAAGAAAATTTATTAGTGTTATGCAATAAAATGTACCAAGTCAATTTCACATATTTACCTAGAATAAGGACCCATTAGAACTTCCCATGTTGAAGTGGGAAACCCTCTGGTCGTGGCCTAGTTGCTTGTGAGTTTGTATTCTTTAAAATGAAATGCAAGTATGCAAATGCAAGAATCCAACTATTCTAACTCTAATCCTCTCTATCTTTCATAGCTAGGAGCGCTTTCAATAATTTATTGATATGAAATAAGGGATAAGGTACAAAGAGTAGGTAGAATAGTCAATGAAATACAATTAGCACCAAACTTGAAGAAAACTCTAAGGATGGAGGATAGCCTACGAATCACTAAGATAATACATGTTTTGCATCAATATGTTAGACATAAATCAAAGGGAGATGCACAAAGAGTGGGGGGAGTATTCTATCATCTACCATATTCACAAAACGTAAAGCACACTTTGAGGACCAAGGATAGCCTAGAGATCGTCGAGAGCATGACATATTTACATCCAACTATTAGCATTGTTGTGATAAGTAAGCATAGATATTGTAAGCAAGAGAATATTCCACAAACCAAAACATCCATCCCTACCAGCTTCAAGAAATATTATAAATGGAGAGAAAACTCCACAACCATCCACAACTTACAAGAGTATGAGAACACAAGCTAACATTATCACTCTATTCAACATATGACAATAGCTTGCAATGCCAAATGAAGGACAATTTGCAAAAGTGCAAAGATGTCATTTACAGAAATTATTATGACTCTTGGCCTTATACATATTTGACACTTGGATTTTCTCTTTCATGGCTTTTAGCCTTCCTACATGACTCTTAGCCTTCCTACCCTATTTGGCCATCTTACTCTACAAACTTTTTTCCTTGTCCCAAATAGGATGATGAGGATATATTTACAATAAAAATAATTAAAATTGCAATATTCTTCATCCATTTGCACCTTCACCAAATTTTCCTTCTGGTGCTTATAAACTTAACAATGGTTTGGGCACTAGTTTTCCTCTAACAATACAATTAGTGACTTTCACATCATAGGCCTCCTCTCATCTTTAGCTTTCAAAATTTGTGCTTCTTAAAGACCATCTTCATGTTTAGTCTTCTTGGATGGAGGTAGCTTGGTCCTTCTTCCCCTATTTGAATATCAAACTTTTCCTTTAATGTCTTCTTTGCAATTTGCATAAATGGTGATCCTTGTCCTTGTTTAAAATATTATCTTTTCCTTTGAGCTTGATACCTTCAAAAAAGTGGTAAAAATATACTAGCAAGAAGATTTTATGCATGAGTTAGAAGGCTTGTCATTTCATAACATCTTCAATCCAACAAACTATATTTTCCCTCTTATTAAAAATGTAATATCCCCTATGAGAATATTATATGTAACTGGAAGGATACTTCCACGTACATCCAGTGTGTATATTGGACAGGAATGTCATTGTGCCCAGGATTAGATTCATAGGGAAGGTAAAGGTCCAATGGTCCCACTACAGTCCTGAAGAAGGAACATGGGAGTTGGAGTATGTAATGCAATAGGCATATCCACATTTGTTTCGATATTTTGACATAAACGTTATTGTATATAATGGTGATGTGCATCAAGGATGGTGCAAAATTAGGGGGAGGGTAATGTAATACCCCTATTTTTTATCCCCATACCAGTAATTTGTATGTGTTCATGATGAATAGATAAAAGACAAACAATGTAATATGTAAAATGGTGCATTGAATGATAATAAAAAAATACATCATGGGCTATAAAAGGAGATGGAAAAAAGAATGGAGGGCTATAACTCCACGGGAGGGGAATGAAAGGGTTATAAGGGTAAGAAGTCTATTATTTTATTACTATCATATGTTCTTTAACATTGCTTCATTAATCCTTTGAATTATGTTTATCATAAGTCCTATTAGCCTTGGAATTAATGTTTAAGAGAGGTACATGTACTTCTCATGAAGGCACATGGTTTGTCCCATGCATGCAAATAAATTCCATGATTTTTAGGCATGCAGGTGATGATTGAAATACATCCTTCCTAGAGGTTTCTCTTTGAGTAGAAGCTACATAATGATTGGTATGTTAAAATTATAGAAAATGGTTTCCATGGAATTGTGTGAAAATTACGACTATGTGTAAGCGAAAATGTTATCATTGAGTAAACTTAATTACAGATGGTAATCCCTAGAGCCCCCAATAGTGATATTTCATGGTCAGTCTATGTTGGATCCTTGGAGGAAAGTGGGATAGCTCAAGAGAATACGGATCCATTCAAACCATTCAGGGTATCATTTTTATCTCTAGAATCATTGTCTTCAAGTTTCTTTCCATCCTTATCTGTCGGGGGAGTGGTCGGTTCTTTGTATCCATCTACTATTGCTCGCCAAACATTGAATCTTTTGCATGTACATATTTTTTCATTCGTCTACTCCAGAATTCATAGTTCTGACCATCAAATTGTGGTACCCAAATCCTAGCATAGTCCATGATCTCCTTCCAGTGGTTAGACTGCTTTCTAAAGAATCTGCTCTGATACCAATTGTTGGATTACTGAGAAAAGGGGTGAATCAGTAATGACAAATCTTTTAACTTTTAACCATAGTATATACTTTAAAAATAATCAAAACTTTATCATTATCATTCAATATATCATCAGAAGGATAATCATAAATATCATCACATCACAATAGATACATGGTACGCCAGAATTTATGTGGAAACCCAAATGGGAGAAAACCGCGGAATGATTTTCTTATATATCAAAAGAATACATTCATTGGAAGCACCAACTTTTGATTCTCCAACTACAACTGGAAGGAGGATCCAACCCCCTGTTCTCAGGCTCTAGCCTGAAAGAAGCTACAACTCCCTGCATTCTCTGGCTCCAACCAAAAGGAGGCTACAACCCTCTTCGGCTCCAATCAGAAGGTGGATACAACCACCTATCCTTACCCTGTCCAACCTCMCTGTAATATAAATGTAGACCAACTATCGCTATCACAAAATATGTCATTATCACTGTCACTTTGTCACTGTCACTGTCACTGTCACTCTATCAMTGTCATTGTCACTACTTCATCAACATGTATTKKCTCATCAACCAACTAACACTTGTACCATACCATGCATCAATTGTATACCAACATGCATCAATCATGAACCAAAGATACATCAATAAAGAATAGTGAATCATGAAATAGAGTATCAACCATGTGTAACTTGTACCATATAMCATACCATCACCCATATGAAAATCTGTACCATATCATCAATGAAGTGTCTCAAAGAACCAATGAATGCCCCTCATGCATAAGCCACCATACAACATGAATTTKCCTCAACCATATCAACTCAAATATAAGAGATATAAGAACCATGTCATGTGTTGAACTAGATATAAGAGTATTCCACCCTCAACCAAGCAACCAAGATATACCATAKCAAACCAACCATACCAAGTATGCCTCAAGCATACACTATATTATGACAAGAAGTAAGCATCAAAACAAGTATAAAACATACCAATACCTTTGTAGCTGACCTGAAACTATGATATGTTGACATGTAACCTTCCTTCATACTTCAAGGACCTGGTACCAACATTTAATCAACCAATCATGAGACTTTTTACAGGTACGCAAGTTTCTCTTCTATTTTTTGCGTATATACGCATTTTTCTCCACTATATCCCGCACACATACGCTCCCTTTCTGACCTGCAACCCGCGTACACCTCAGAAACTAGGTTTTGTTGCAACTCTGAAACTTTCACCTTCGTTCTTCCTTTACTACCTCGAAAAATGACGCTACAACCTTAGAAAAAATATCACTAGATCACAAGAAAGATAAGTAATGAATAAGTGTGTGAGTGTGCTTGTGAATGACTCCTTGAGGTGTATTTATACTTGTGCTAGGTAACTCCTCTCCTTAATTTAGGGTTTCTAGGGTTTTATTGTTATAACAACTTTACCCTTTCATTAAGGACTTGTAACCAACTAGGGGCTTCTTGACCACTTCTCTAGGGCTTACTACTTCACAAAGTCATATCTCCCTAACCGTGAGGAACTACATGGCATTCCACATATCATCGGAAATAGAACAAGTATTACACATCTATGAGTGTCTTTCATGCACTATCCATCATGTCCAAATTCCTCATTCAACTTTGGGTACCAAAACCACACCGTCGGGGCTTCTTCAAGGGTTGACATCAATGAAAACCAAACTATATATATATATATATATATATATAATTGGGTCTAGCTAAGGTGGTTGAGAGGAATAATTGTTATCCTACCCCCTCGAGTTCAAATATTGCTTGTGACATGTTCATTTTTCATGATCCATGAGGAATATCTTACCCTTTCTTACGGGTTTGAGTGTTGGGTTACATGTAAAATGTGTGTGTGTGTGTTTGTGTGTGTGTGTGTGTGTGCGTGTGCGTGTAAGGGGGGAGGGGGGGTTAATATGATTTTTTATGGTAAATCTAAAGGAGTGTTTGAACTTACATATCATCTTCCATGAAGATATGAATCATCTCTATGATTCTTAGCCTATAATATTTGACTATGAATAATATAAGAATATTTATTAACGTGTTGATGCAAGAAAATGTCCCAAGTCAATTTCACATCTTCACCTAGAATAAGGACCCATTATAACTTCCCCTTGTTGAAGTGGCAAACCCTCTGGTCGTGGCCTAGTTGTTTGTCAGATTGTATTCTTTAAAATGAAATGCAAGAATGAAACTATTCTAACTCCAATCATTTATATCTTTCCTATCTGGGAGTGCTTTCAAGAATTAATTGATATGAAATAAGGGATAGTGTACAGAGAGTAGGGAGAATAGTCCATGAACTACCATTAGCACCAAACCTAAAGAAAATTCTAAGGATGGAGGATAACCTACGAATCACCAAGAGAATAAATGTTTCACATCAATATGTTAGACATAAAGCAAAGTGAGGTGCACAAAGAGTGGGGATAGTAGTCTATCATCTACCATCTTCACAAAACTGATAGCACACTTTGAGGACCAAGGATAGCCTAGAGATCGTCGAGAGCATAACATATTTACATCCAACTATTAGCATTATTGTGATAAGTAAGCATAGATATTGTAAGCAAGAGAATATTCCACAAACCACAACATCCATCCCTACCAACTTCAAGAAATAAATTATAAATGGAGAGAAAACTCCACAACCATCCACAACTTACAAGAGTATGAGAACACAAGCTAACATTATCACTCTATTCAACATATGACAATAGCTGGCAATGTCAAATGAGGGACCATTTGAAAAAGTGCAAAGATATCATTTATAGAAATTATTATGACTCTTGTCCTTCTACATATTTGACACTTGGATTTCTCTTTCATGGCTTTTAGCCTGTCTACATGACTCTTAGCCTTCCTACCCTATTTGGCCATACTACTCTACAAACTTTTTTCCTTGTCCCAAATAGGATGATAGGGATATATTTACAATAAAATTAATTAAAATTTCAATATTCATCATCCATTTGCACCTTCACCAAATTTGTTGTCTAGTGCTTATAAACTTGACAATGGTTTGGGCACTAGTTTGCCTCATACAATACAATCAATGAATTTCACATCATAGAGCTCATCTCCTCTTTCCCTTTCGAAATGTGTGCATATTAGATACCATATTCATGTTTAGTCTTCTTGGATGGAGGTAGCTTGGTCTTTCTTCCCCGATTTGATTATCAAACTTTTCCTTTAATGTCTTCTTTGCAATTTGCCTAAATGGTGATCATCTGCCTTGCTTAAAATATTTAGTTTTCCCCCTTTTTCTTTGAGCTTGATACCTTCAAAAAAGTGGTAAAAATATACAAGAAAGAATATTTTATGCGTGAGCTAGAAGGCTTGCCATTTCATAACATCTTCAATCCAACAAACTATATTTTCCCTCTTATTAAAATTGTAATATCCCCTATGATCATATTATATGGAACTAGAAGGATACTTCCACGTACATCCAGCGTGTATATTGGACAGGGAGTTCATTGTGCCCATGATTAGATTCATGGGGAAGGTAAAGGTCCAATGGTCCCACTACAGTCCTGAAGAAGCAACATGGGAGCTGGAGGTTGCAATGCAGGAGGCATATCCACATTCGTTTTGACATTTTGACATAAAAATTATTGTATATAATGGTGATGTGCATCAAGGATGGTGCAAAATCTAGGGGGAGGGGAATGTAATACCCTCAGTTTTGATCCACATACCAGTAATGTATATGTTTGCAGGATGAATAGATAAAATCCAAACAATGTAATATGTAAAATGGTGCATTGAATGATAATTAAAATACATCACAGGCTATAAAAGGAGATGGAAAAAAGAATGAGGGGCTATGACTCCATGGGAGGGGAATGAAAGGGGGATAAGGGGAAGAAGACTATTATTTTATTTATATCCTATGTCCTTTAACCTTTGCTTCATTAAGCCTTTGATTTATGTTTATCGTAAGTCCTATTAACCTTGGAAATAATGGTTAAGAGAGGTACATGTACTTCTCATTAAGGCACGTGGTCTCTCCCATGCATGCAAATATATTCCATGATTTTTAGGCATGCAGGTGATGATTGAAATCCATTCTTCCTAGAGGTTTCTCTTTGAGTAGAAGCTACATAATGATTGTTATGTCAAACTTATGGAAAATGGTTTCTATGAAATTGTGTGGAAATTACGACTATGTGTAAGCCAAAATGTGTTAAGCCCTAATATTGGCTCATTACCCCTTAATTGGGGCATATTATATTAGTAATGTTATTTTATTTATGTCGGCTTTAGGCCATTAGTTGTAATTATACCTCCTAGTCTCCTATATATACCAAGGAGACATTTTCATTTTGAATCATCTTGTACTTGAACATTTAAATTGGGGTAAAGGAGGTTGCCCCCCTCCCGAAGAGGCTTATTATCTGAAATTATCTCTTTTCAAGAAGTTGAGTACTTTTCCTAAGGTTTTCTATGCTATTGATGTTTGGTTCTTAACATATGGTATGAGCTCAAGGTCTTGGGGTTCAACTGCTACATCACGAGACAGGTGGAATTTTCGCTATAACTTTTTTTCTACAACGTTTGAAAAGGAACGACTTGGAGGGATATTTATTAGGCGGATCAAGGTACATTGGGTTCCAAGAATTAAGCTCTGAGGCCTTATAATTTCGTATATACATCCTTTGTAAGATAGGGTTATGGAATCCTCTTGAAATGAGTCATTGTGGAATTTTCACTATAAAACATTTTTGTAATGTTTGAGACCGAACTTTGGAAGCCATTTACAAAAATTAGTAAGGTATCGATTGGTAAAAATTTCAGCTTAAGGTCATCTTGAAATTGTAGATGCACCTTGTGTAAGATAGAATTATCTGACTAGTCTATTGACTAGTCTCAAGAAGGTGTTCAATTAAAACAATCATAACTTCTTACTAGGGTATCCAAATTGAATGGGACTAATTTCATTGGATCATGGGCGGTCGTAGTGATATTTTTAAGATTAGCGTTTAGAATTTTATATCAATTATTTTGTGGGGAATTCTATACAGTGAGATCTCTTGGAAAGGAAAAATGCGACGAAGTTGTGAGGAGTTAAGTAAATTCCTTTAGCACATCAATTTTGATGGACGTGGCATTCTGGAAAGAGTATCAGAGAACTACCTAAAGTAAGGTTTCATACCTATAAGGGTTGAAACTTTGGAGATGTAGCAGAAGATATATTTTTTAGTAGAACCACCTCAAAATCAGACTCAAAAGTGATATTTGTGTAACATGACACCACAAAAGGGACCTTCTACACCAAATAAGCCTCCAGGAAAATCTAATTGGACTCTTGATGAAGGTGAAGAAATGCATAGGGACATAAATGAACTACAAAGAAGGTGGATTCAATGGAAGCTAAGTTGGATACTAAGATGGATTGATGGAAGCTAAGTTGATATATGGATTCAATTGAAGGTAAGTTGGATACTAAGACGGATGGCTTAAAGGGGAGATCATGGAAATATTGTGAGAGAAATTTCATAGCAGAAGACACCCAAAGGAGTGAAAATGCATCCCATGAAATTCATGATGAGGACACAAGGAAAGGTGATCAAAGAATGTAGAAACTCCAACTTGGTTTGAAGACCGACCACATTCTAAGATTGATATGATGAAGTTTGTTCTGGAAAGGACTAATCACATGGATACTTTAGATGGAGCAATTATTTGATCTCCATAATGTGCCACATACACAAAAGGTATGAATTGCTTCTTTATATTTAGAGACCTAATCAATTTGTTTGGTATCGTCTTTGTTCTTGCAAAATCACTACTCACATGGACAATTTCACGGAAGAAATATTAGCACACTATGAGGATACAGGGAGAAATACCTTCTTTAGCCAATTGATAAATCTCAACAAAGAGTTGGAGTTACCAAGCACATTGAGAACTTTCAAAAGATTGAATATAAAAAGGTAACGATATTCCATATGAGCACTTGATTGATGTATTCATAGGAACACAAGATAACATTCAACATGGTTACCTTTGGGAACCCAAATCATTGGAGAATGTGCATTTTAAGGTGGCAAAATGTTGAAAGTAAAAATATGGCTATGGCTACTACTAGAAGGAACTATCTAACATCTATAGAGAACAATGCTCCTTCTCCTAAAACCTCAACCTACAAAGGTTGACACCTCAATAGTGGAGGAAAGAAAAGCAAAATGTTTATGCTTTAATTGCTGACTGACAAGTCTGATGAGACATAAGTGTGGTGAGAAGAAATTATTCTACATAGATTGTGAAGAGGAAGAAAGATAAGAACCAGAACCATCTCGAGATGAAAACATAGAAGCAATTTGATGCGAAGTTGACTCCCCACAATATCGTGTAATGCATTGCACGGAATTAGAACTCCTCGAACCCTCAACATTGAAGGATACATCAAAAGAAAAGGTAATAGTTCTAATTGATTATGGAAGTACTCATAATTTCATTCACTATAAATTGTAAAAGATCTCAATTGCTTTGTATATCCGACACCGAGTTTAGTAATGATTGCGGATGGAGGAACTATCAATTGCTTTCGGGGAAAATGCAATAAGATCAATCTTACTATGCGGGGAATATGTAATGAATGGTCCAATGATTGCTATACCCATGGGTGGTGCAGATTTTGTACTAGGAGAATCAATGGTTACAATCATTAGGAGCAGTGGCTTTTAATTTTCAAGAACTTTTCATGAGAAATTTTCATTGGAAAGGAAAGAAATTGAGTTAAAAGGTATCACTTGAGAGCCTGGTAAGGTGATAATCTCTAGCGACATGACAAAATTATTGAAAAAAGGGCATCGAGGCATTATTGCACAACTATGCTCACTAGATGTTCAAACATCTAAGCCATCTATTCCTCAGATCTCGAAGGATCATTGATAAGCATTCCAAAGTATTTGAAGATTATTAGAAGGTCACCACCACAATCATGATCATGAAAATTTGCCTAATTCACAGGGTGTTCCTCCTAACATCGAGCCATACAAATACCCTTATGCCCGAGAAAGAGTGAAATTGAAGCATGGTTGAAGAAATGTTAGAGGAGGCTAGCATTATTAGACCTAATCAAAGTTCTTACTCTACACCGATGTGTATTATGGTTTTCAAGAAATATAGCTCATGGCGTGTGTGTCCGGATTATAGAGAGCTCAACAGATCACTATTAAAGATAAGTTTCTCATTCTCGTGATTGATTAATTGTTAGATGAACTACATGGAGCAATCTATTTCACAAAATTGGATCTTCGTTGAGGGTATCATCGGTCGAATGAAGAAGAAGATATCCCAAAACAACATTAAAACTCATGAAGGCCATTATGGTGCGGTGCCTTTTGGCCTTACAAATGCACCTTCCACATTCCAAGGTTTGATGAATTCCATTTTCAAGCCCTTCCTTGAAAATTTAATGGTAGTATTTTTGATGATATACTAATCTATATAGCAAGTCTTGAGATCATGTGCAACATGTTGACAAAGGTGCTACAACTACTAAAAACAACAAGCCCATATACCAAATCATCAAATGTTTCTTTGGAGTAAAGGAGGTAAGTATTTGGGTCATATTGTATGTCATGAAGGTGTCAGGTAGATCTGGCTAAGATTAAGGCCATAGGTGTTGTGGAGTTAAAACATTAAAAATCTTAGAAGGATTTTTGGGTTTTGGCAATTACTACCGCAAGTTTGCTTTCGAAACTATGGAAGAATAGCGACACATTTAATGACACTAGCAGAAGGATTCATTTTCATGGACTCGAGGCAACTAAATCTTTTGAAAAGAAAACTTAAAGAGGTGATGTGTAAAGCTCTGTCTTGACCACTCGAGTTCACAAAAACCTTTATTGTAGATGTATTCTCAGAAATGGAATTGGTGTTGTCATAATCTGAGAAGGAAGGCCCACGGCTTTTGAAAGTCGACCACTGGGAAGGGACTTACAAAACCATTTATGAGAAGGAACTGATGGCGATACTACATGCATTGAAAAAAATGGCGTCCTTACCTAATAGGTAGACACTTCAAGGTCAAAAGCAGTCATGATAGTCTTAAATGCTTCTTGGAACGAAGACTATCTCAGAAGAACAACAAAATGGGTGAAAAACCAAGATATTGGTACATGATTTTGAATTCATCTACATAAAAGGGAAGCAAAATGTTGGCGAGATGCACTCTCAAGAAAGGATGAAGAAGATGTTGAGGCCTTTCTTTGTCTTATCTCGATCATCCAACTTGATTGGGTAATAGAAGCAAGGATGAATGGAAAAATGATGATGAAAAGTGTGGACTCTCATTCGAAAGTTGCAGCAGGATTCAGTGCATGGAATACATTTACATGGAAAAATGATTCACTATGAGTGCAGATGGCTTATATTTATGTAGAACTCCCAACTCAAACAAAGGTACTATTGGAATTGCACACCTCTCCAATATGGGAGGGCACTTTCGAGGATTTTGAAAACCTACCATATAGAGTCAAGAAGGATTTTTGGGGGATGGCCTTAAGCCCAATGTTCAAGGTTTGTATGGTGTGTGGTTTACTTGACAAAATAGGTGGAAACAATTAAGACCCCAGTCTTTTACAACCATTGTCCATCCCAAATTCATTGGAGGAAGTTTCCATGGATTTCATCTTGAGGTTTACCAAAGTGAAGGAAAGAGTGTCATCATGGTGATTGTTGATAGGCCCGATGATATGCACACTTTTGTGCACTCTCTCATCCTTCAAAGCTAGTAGAGTTGCCACCACCACATTCATGGAGACAACTCAAAGCTACATGGCGACGAAGGTATTGTAAGTGTGAAGTCCCATATTCCTTTGGACATTTTTGGAGAGAATTATTTCTTGTTTGGGTACTCAATTGGCTCATAGCTCATCCTATCATCCTCAATTTGATGGACAAACGAGATAGTGAACAAATGTTTGGAAGCTACCTTCGTTGCTTTGTCTGATAAACAAACCTGATAGTTCAAATGGTTACCCTTGAAAAAAATGGTGGCACAACACATCCTCCATACTTCATAAAAAAATTCCCCATTTATGGAACTTTATGGATACCACCACCCTTCCATCACTTCTTCTCTAAAATAAAAATCTAGGTTCAACTGATTGGAAGATCACATCGAGAATCAACGACAAATTATCCAAATCTTAAGGCAACTGACCATATGCATGTCGCATGAAACAACAAGCGAGATCAACATCGTAGTGAAAAAGTTTGAAGTAAGGGGATTGGGTGTTTTTAAGACTACAACCATACAAACGAGATGTCCCCTCAAGCAAGCGAAGGATAATAAATTATCACCAAATCTTGTATGGACCTTATAAGGTGTTGCAAAATATTGATGTATGTGGCATACAAATTGGAGTTGCACATCTTCACCAGTACACCCGGTTTTCCATGTTTCATGCTTAAAGAAGGTTATAGGTGACAAGATCTCGGTTCAAACTATATTGCCGAACTTGACAAGAAAGGAAAAATCATATTGGGCACAAATGCATCGACACAAGAAGTGCTTGACTAAGGAATAGATCCATTTAATTAGATACTCTAAAATGGAAGCTTCTGTTGAAAGATTCCGCACTTGGGAAGATGAGTCTTTTATCTGACACATCTGAGTTACTCAGCGTTGCGGATAACCTTGTCTCAAGGAGAACATGTTAAGCCCTAATATTGGCTCATTACCCCTTAATTGGGGCATATTATATTAGTAATATTTATTTTATTTATGTCGACTTTAGGCCATATTATATTAGTAATGTTATTTTATTTATGTCGACTTTAGGCCATTAGTTGTAATTATACCTCCTAGTCTCCTATATATACTAAGGAGACATTTTCATTTTGAATCATCTTGTTCTTGAACATTTAAGTGGGGTAAAAGGAGATTGCCCCCTCGAAGAGGCTTATTATCTGAAATTATCTCTTTTTCAAGGCGTTGAGTACTTTTCCTGAGGTTTTTCTATGCTATATTGATGTTTGGTTCTTAACAAAATGTTGTCATTGAGTAAACTTAATTACAACTGATAATCCCTATAGTCCCCAGTGGGGAGATTTCATGGGCAGTCTGTGTTGGATATTTGGAGGGAAGTGGGATAGCTTGAGAGACTACATGGCAGATAAGGGGATCCCATTCATTGAGTTGTGTGGACTGGTGGGGAAAGAGGGTTGGTGGATTGGAATAGGCGTAAAAGTTTACAAATTGTGAGTTATGGGAATTGGGTTGTGTGAAGAAAGCTAGAGATACCCGTAGGCAAATTTCCCCATGTGGATTCATAGCTTCATATCAATGGTGGTCTCTTTTGAAGAGAGATTAAGTGCAATGGAGAGCCTATGGTTGTGTGCAACGTCCTTCTTCTACAGCTAGTTGATGGTTAATTTCTAGAACGATAAGTGCTCATGATTTATTTGTGATTATGTTGAGTTAATGTTATTTATGTTATGAATTGAATGAGTTTATAGTATGTTCAGATATGTTTGCATGTTTAAGCGTGCACATGTAACTATGGTTTCATTATCCATAGAATGATTTAATTATGTTTTCATAAGCTTGCATGCATTAATTAATTAGTAGCGGGATGGTGAGGAAAGGTATCAAAGCAAGAAGTTGTTGAAAAATGGTGGTTTAAAGAAGTACCCCATATCCTCAACAATGCAGAAAGGGTACTAGGTATCTTACAAAAAATCTACACAATAATACAAGATAAACTCATCACACATTCATGTGGATAATTTGCAAATATGATAAGTTTCTTTATGTTGTGAGCAATATGGATTTTCACCAAATATGTATAAAGAAGAATGATAAATAAGCTTGGTTTGAATGGTTAAACTATGTAAAAGTGTGAAGGATTTAAGAGATGTGAATGTTAGAGCTTCGTGAATCCAATTCTTTGTAACCAATCCAAACCAACAAATGGTTCTTGTCATGGCCTTCATATGAAATATCTTCCTTCATACTCTTTATGAAACACTTCTTCAAAAAAATATGTACCCGGATGCATGCACATTATACCCTCTCCATTAATCCAATTCACATTCAAAGAGGTTCATAAAATTTCACAATTAAATAAAGTTTCCTTCAACATGAATAAGCATATGAATTGAGAATTCTCTAAGAGTTTAGCACAAATGCAAATGAGAGTCTGGCAGTAGTAGCTCTAGGTTTCCACTCCTCATATATTTCCATGATTTTTGCATTAATTTAAAAGCAATTGTTAAGTTAAAGAATGAAACATGAGCCATTCCAATGAATGTTTGTTTGTTACCTATCTTTATTTTGCTTTTGCAACTTCACATAATAATCAAGCTTCAAATGTCAATTATCTTGTATGTTCTTCACCCTCTCTTGATTCCCAACTTCATGGGATGAAAGATATCTAAACAAGTAAACCTCAAGTGCTCATCCTTCAATTCTTCATCCAAATTTGAAATCATAACTTGAGCATGAGATGAAACTTATTAAATGGAAAAATATCAAATAAATAATTTTATAAAACTTTTTCCCCAAAAGATTTATGAAAAAGAGCAATATTCTTTCAACATTATATCTACAAGAGTGGAGGGATTGCTCTAATGGCAAGTTAATCAATGTAAATCTTAAGCTCGAAACGATTAACAATAAAATAATGCAAACAACAAACTTAAAACTGAAAATGAAGATCATAATACGAGAATGCAAGTAAACTCATCAAGGAATCTCTACACTCCCATTTAGGTTCGAAGAAGAATGCTTAAAACCCCAATACAAGAATAAATTATTCTTCCACTGCTCTTTGGATATCAAAACTTGTTTCTTCTTCCTCTGACAACTACCAACAATCCAACACACAGTGATCTTGCTTACAGCTCAATTCCTTCATTGTCAGGGAATCCTTCGAAAATGGGAACAATGGCAAATCGATTTTTATGATCAAAGGACGGCTCTGGGCATCTACAAGCTCTACTCCCTCATTCTGAGATTGAAAATGCACTGCTATGGGGTATCTTCTTCTTTTCATAAACTGATAAGTAAGTTGCCATTAAAACTTTAAAACGCTGCCACAACTATATGCATCTACAGTTCGATTTGTGGAGATGGGATGTTGATCCCCACGGCTTCCAGCACTTTGCATCACTTGAAAGATGGGTAAAATAATTGTTTTCTTGCTGAAATGCATGAGATCATACCTGAAAAACTCAAGGAAAAATGGTAACAACAACCAGCACGGAGAATCATGAATGTTGTAATGCAAAGGATGAGAAAATGAGAAAGAAATGGCAATGTCTAAACATTTCATCTTCTAGGAGTTACATTTAGTAGACAACCCAATAGCCAATCTCAATGGTTGATCTCAATGGTTGAGTTTGATTGATCAGGCTTCAATTGTTGGATAAGAGAGTTGTTGGATAAGAGAGAGGGCTATCAATATACACTCAGCAACAATGCATTTAAATTTCTATATGTTGGTGTATATACCATCATATCTAAAGGTATTTTAGATCAGATAGTATATATCTCAACATATAGAGCATTAAATGCTATGTTATTAAGTACATATTGTTGGGTCTTGATTAATTAATGGGTCTTACTACCACTTAATTTAATTAAGTTTTAAAAATTAAGTTTTAATAGTTTGTCGAGGAGGGCTGCCACTTAATTTAATTGACTTTTAATAGTTTGTCGAGGCTACTCCAAGGTTGATTTTGATTTTGTTTGTGAAGCATGATGGGCAGTCTAAGGGTTCATCAACCTAGTTTTAAGGCTTGTTTTGAAGCTGTTTCGAAGTACGAAGAGTTATTAAACCATTGGAGCTTGAGTACTCCCCGTGACTATTAACGACCAAAAAAAAGGACATCATTGAACAACAATAGTTCAGCTCTTTAATTAATTAAAGAGGTAGTTTGTAGAAAAAAATATATATATAATTCAGAGAGCAATTTCAAAGTTTACCTTAACTTCATGAATATTTTTTCCATGTAAAAAGCTAAATTGTTCACTTGGGAAGCTTGTTGGCTTTCCAAAATAGTCTTCCCAAAATAGTGATTTACCTCATAAAGAGCAAGTATAGAGGCCAAAAAGCCTTCAAAGTGAGTGGTTGACCTCTGATGCTAGAGGTGGGTGAAATTTACCATTCTATGGAAAATATAAGGGTCAAATCTTTATTATTTTGGAAGGATAAAGATGGCAAACAATATGCACCCAGTAGAAGAGCATTTAATGCTCTATATGTTGAGATATATACTATTTGATCTAAACACCTTTAGATCTGACGATATACACACCAACATATAGAGAATTAAATGCATTGTTGTCGGGTGCATATTGATAGCCCATATTGCAATATGGGCTATCAATATGCACCCGGCAACAATGCATTTAATTCTCTATATGTTGGTGTGTATATCGTCAGATCTAAAGGTGTTTTAGATCAGACCGTATACATATCAACATATAGAGCATTAAATGCTCTGCTTTTGGGTGCACATTGTTTTCCACTAGAGACATCCAATGTTGGTAGGTGAGCGATTTTCCCATGAGAGGCAAATCGATGAGTTCTGGAGTAAATAGGTGCAATCACTGGCTATAGAGGTCAAGGAACACTCCAATGTGATCGATTTGCGTTTGGGAAAAATCAATGACCATGGACAATAGGTTGACATCAGAGGCTTATTGGCCTCTCAAGCTAGAGATTTTCCTTTCCTAGGTGTTTTAGGTCAAACGGTATATATCTCAACATATAGAGCATTAAATGCTCTGTTGTTGGGTCACGGGTGCATATTGTTGGCCAACAATATGCACTCAATAACATAGCATTTAATGCTCTATATGTTGAGATATATATTGTCTGATCTAAAACACCTTTAGATATGATGGTATATATACCAACATATAGAAAATTAAATGCTTTATTGTGGAGTGCATATTGATAGTTGTCTCTCGTACCCAACAATTGAAGCCTGGGCAATCAAACTCAACCATTGAGATTGGCTATTGGGGTTCCAAGGTTTTTTTTACATGCAAAGTAGTTCTGGTTTCTCGATTTATGAAAGATGATTAGAGGAAGACGGGAATAAGGATTCCAACCACTTGTTATAAAGGTCTCATTGTCCTCTATGCTCAACAACAATTAGTTTTGCTCTATTGAGGGCATTATCGAGTATAGATTTTGCATGAATAATTACTTCGTTGGAATCAAAGTTTCTCTGTCTTTAATCTTATCATATGAAATTTGATTTGGGTTCTTGATGTTATTAGGATCTTCATCAATGAAAAATATTTTAAATCATGAAGGAGACCTACGGGAATGATGTGTAAAGGGGAATAATGAAGTGCATTTGATATGTAGATCATTCCTTAATCCTCCTCTATTTGTAACATTTTCTTAAAATTCAAACAATCTTTTTCGTGGAGATTGTAAATAAACTTTTCATTTTTTCTCATGCATTTCCATGACACATGTATGTACTTTTGGAAATAAATTATGTTAGAATTTAGAAACATCCAATGTTTCAAGTGGACACTTCACCCATCATTAAGGGATCCAAATGAATTGTGAGATAAACCACAGTGAGCATTTAGAATAATAGATTCATAGAAATTAGGCATTAGATAATAATAATAATTTATTTAATAAAGAGGGGATTGAGTCAACTAGTCCCCAGTTTTTATTATATATTAGTTGACTCAATCCCATCTTTATTAAATAAATTGTTATTATTTTCTAATATTAACTCCTTATGAATCTATGTATTCCAAAAGTTTACTTTTGTCTATCTCACAAAAGCTTCATTTGAATCTCCTGATGATGGATGGAATGTCCAATCAAAACATTGGAATATTTATAAACTCCAACACAAGTTATATCAAAAAAACTTACTGCAATTATAACTAATTATAGAAATATTCACACTAAAAGGTGTGTCTTTTGAACCTGTATATAGTTCAAAATACATTAATTATATATTTAAATTTTAAAATGAAATTAATATATTAATTTACCTTGAGAAAACAAACAAAATTGGTAGGGGAATGGGATTAAGGTACCACTAGCTATTTTGGCATCAAACATGAACTCATAATCCTTTAAAGAAAATTGTACGAGATGTCAGTAAGCTACAAGGAAAACAACTTGGGGAGATTAAGTCAACTTGCTTGAAAAAAAAATTAAACTTAACAATAGTTTTGACTCTAAATGTATTTAAGTTGGGTGTGCTATCCTTTAGCGTCGTGTATTGGGATGCTAAGAAACCAATTGTAACTCAAAGAATCCCATAGAAAACTATCGTTACAAATCTGGGTTGTTTTTGTAAAAATTAACAAAAACACAATCATTTTTTTTGAAAATTGACTTGCATATCGGTTTTGTAAAAAACCAACATTGGTGTTGTAAAATGTCCACTTGCTTGTCAATTTTGTGAGAAATCGACTTACTCGTCAACTTTGGTAAAATAAACTTGGAAAATTGGATTGTACGAAAGTTCACTTCTATAACAATTAGACTTTTCCTTTGAATTTGTATTTAACTTCTAATATTAAATCCATAAAGTTAATTTTATGAACTTAATTTTTAACACCCATTTCATGGTATTTGGTAATTGGTAATGGATTCAAACATATATAAACTCATAGAGAGAATATAAATAGGGTTTTTAGCAAACTTAACCATTTTTCAATTCAACATTGGTGAACCACTGTAATTTTTTCTCATCTACACCTCTAAGTTCATAATTGTAGGATTGTGAGAATGAAAATTAGCAATTCAACTCTTGTAAAGAAAAATCAAGAATATGCATAGGGAATATGTGTTGGTCATGAGCTTAACTACTTCATTGCTAGATAGGTTTGAGCTTCAATGCATAATGTGGGTTGGCTACTCGTAAATGTATATTGAATGATTCAACAAAAAATTGTGCCTTGGAAATAAATCAAACTAATTAGAGTGAAACTTAGTGAGTGAGTAACAAAAGTCAAGTACCTTTTAAAAGAAAAGTTTATTTTGAAATTTCTACATTGGTAAAATGCACGGGGTGTCAACTCTACAATAACATCTATCAACATTCAACATTTTTCACAGCACAATGGTCATCTATCACAACTCCCAATATTTGGTGTTCACATTCTCATGTTAACAACATATATTATAGATTTGATTTCAATAGCATTTAACCACACCCAAATGCAACCAAGATCTTCACAATGTTAATCCACAAGTAGATGCAATGAATGTCTTTCACAATGTTTTTCCACAACCTAATGCAACTAGGGTTTTCAAGTTTCAATGCCACTTTGGGTCTTCATGTTTTAGTGACTCACCTTGCCTGGGCTTCTTCTTCTATGGTCGATTTTTCCTTGCAATAGCATGTACAACAAATTTGTTTCTTTGTTATTATTAAAACATTTCACAGAAAATTGTTGACCTCCAAAGCTCATAAACCAATCTATTATTCACATACTTGTAGAGAATTTGGGGCATAAATTGAGAAATGTTAGAATGCTTTCAAAGAAGGGGAAAATAACAAATTGTTTACCATGATGCGTACTTTCATTTCATCCACAACACTTTTGTGTCATACAATTATACCTCCACAAATCTACAACTTTGTTTTGATACCATGTTGCCAAAGTGGCAACTTATGGTACATGAATTAGAGAGCATACACACTATATACAATAATAGTGACACAAAAGATACTATCGTTCAAAGGCTAAGTTGATTTTTTTTTCATAAGTTACATTAAAATGTAAAGACATAATCACTAACTAGTGGTCTTTTCACTCTATGAACCTTAGACCTTCCCCAAAGTACTCATTCATATTTTAGTAGACCATGTATGACATACATTTGACTCACCACATGGAAAGAATGTTTATCATTATGGTATTTAATCTTAATTTAGTACACCATTAGTGGGTTAAGTATTACACACCAATAGTGGGTAATTAATTTACACTACTTTGGTTGTTAAGGTTAAGGCCAGCTCACATAAGAATAGAACCTTTGTAGTATGAATATGAGGTCCTCACCTCATTTGAAGAACACTCAAGTGTATTCTTTTATTTCATATTCATTACATATTTGGGTGACAAAGTTACCCACTTAATTTTCATCTCTTGATCTTGCATAGAGTTTCTTATCGATCCTAATATCTTGACATTTCTAATTTCACCATGGTATAAGGGACAAAGAATCCCTAGCCCTGATTATTCATACTTCAAGTGCATGTAATTTAAATCATTGGCATCATCACTTCAATGAGCATCATAAAACCTTGTTAGATTTCTTAGAGATAAAATCTAAAGAGGCTTTCATTAAGAGTTTGGTCATTGGCACTTTATTAAGGTCATATGCAACTTTTACTTATTTATTTTTAAAGAAAATATTTTTTTGTATGGGGTAAGGACCCAAAAGATCACCTCGAACCTCTTTTATGAATAGTTGATATAATTTTTTTGATCATATATACTCCCTACAAGCCCTATGCTTGTCCAAAAGTTTATTGGAGTTATTATGTGTTATTGATAAAGATTTAATGTGTTGTCATGAAATACATTTAATGAGCCCAATCCACATATTCATTATCAGAATAATGGTCTTCAATAATAGTTCATGGTCAGCCTTTTGAACCTAACCTTATCTCCCTTCATCTACCTTGATCCACGCACAAGTTAGACTAATTATTTCTTATCTTTTTTAGTCACAAAGAAAACTCACAACATAATTGTCTTATTTGTATGAGAAGGGTCTCTCATATGAGACTCTATAACCTCTATCGGGTAGCAACTCCTATACCATTTTGTAAAGAAAACTATTGGAGGGAGAAGGGTAAACGTGGAAAATGAGATATTTGAATAGTGGAAAGTGAAATTTTGATAGTTGGAAAATGTTAAAGGTGAAAATTAAGTCACTTTGACTTTTTTCGCTTTACCTCATGATATGTTTTTTATTTCTTTAGAAGGGGGAATTATTTTCCTAATGTCATTTTGTGTGAAAGGGAAACAAACACATTTTTATTTTGTTCTATCATGGGGCTCTTGCACTCTATATGCCTTGCTTAATCCTCAAATATTGTTGAAAAGTTGTATAATGCATGTTATCATGGGGGCTCTTGCACTCTATATGCCTTGCTTAAATTCTGAAAGATTGTTGAAAGTTGCATAATACATATTTTATTCTATCATGGGTGCTCTTGATGATGAAGAAGAATGGTTTTGGAAACACCAAAATAGGATATTTTCCTTACATACTGCAAAGGACAAACTTTATGATGAAGTTGCTTCCTTGCAAAATATTGATGTCAAGTATAATGTTTAGAATGCTTTATTGCAAGATATTATCACTCAGACACATGGGAAAGTTCTCTCTATGCAAGAATCTACCACCCAACTTTCTGATGAAGTTACTTCTCTACAAAATCATAACACTGGTCTTCATGATCAATGTCTTTCATTGCAAGACATTAATTTCTAGCTTCATGATGAGGTTAATTAATTGCAATATTCTATTACCAAGCTTCAATATTGTTACTAAAATATTTAAATATCAAGGCTTAAAGAATGACCATGATCTCTTGCTTCAACAATTGTCTGAGAAGGATAATACCATTCAGACTCAGTGGCACCTCAATCAAAAAATTCTAGAAGAAGTGAATTCAAATTACTAAATGTAAATTAGAGAATTGCTTTAGCAACATAAAAATTTATTGTGAGATATCCCAGACTTGTTGCTCCTTTTTGTACAAAGTATAATGAACAAGTTAATAGTTTGACACTTTGTATTAAACAAATGGAAGAAACTATCACTTGTCTTTCAAAAGCACTTAGATGTAACAATGAAGACAAAAGAATCACTCGACAAATTGGGGGAGGATTTCACTTCTTTGATACATAGTTCCTCTATTAGTTCCTTTATTTCTTATGTAATTTATTCTTATGCACTATTGGTACTAATATGTTGTCTTCTCCTGATTTTGAGAAGCATAATAAAGGCATTGGAACCAAATTACTTCAACATATGGTTTATATAGGTGGTGGACTATGTAAGAATGGACAAGGTATTGTCACTCCTATTGAGCCTCAAATGAGACTGGTGCCTTATTTTGAGACTACATTGTCATGTGAGTGATATTATTTATTTTACTACTATTGATTCACAAGAACCAAGACCCGCATCATCTATGTCTACTACTATGAATCCATTAGCACTAGATCCAACACCTAATCAACTAAAACCAAATTCTTCACCATCCATATATCATCCATATCAACATCCTAGCCATAGTTTTTAAAGCATTCTCACTCTCCATCCAAGGATTAACATTCATATTTCTACACCAATTGGTATGATAGCAATTACTTTTACAGATCAAAGACTAAGAAGCATAGAGAGCAGAATTTTGGATTGATACCAACTATTAAGACTAATTTTAGTTGGGTCGATGATCGGTCTTGGTGAGATTTTAGCTCTTGTTTGAAGGCATCTTATCAATTAGTTTCCTCAATTATACAATGATGCAATGTTCATTGCATATGATCCTTTCTAATGATTGGTTCATTGTTGTAGTAGTGTCTTCTTGGGATTGTTTTTATTGCAACATTGCTTTCTTGCTTCAATTTTGCATGTGTGCATAGAAGAAAATTATTTTATGATCCATCTTGTCACATGTGATGTCTGGTGTGCTTTTTTTAAGCATTCTTGTTGATGTTCGACACTTACCTTAATGACATCTTAGTCTAATCACTCTAAATGTCAACATGTTCTTTGTGATCTCCTATGTCTTGGAGATTGTTCATTTTGACAACATCAACCACTTGTACCTAAGCTCATTTTTGGAATCCTTTGTTTGTGAGTTCCGAAGAGGTGGGTGAAGATTTTTTTGGGTTTTCTTGAAGCTTTAGTTCTTAAGGACTCTATTGAAAATGTGTTTGCACCTCATCATGGTCAAGATGTTGTCAACATTGGTCATAATTGTATTCCCTACCCAAATCACATTTAGGGGGGGTTATTATGAATTTCAATTGGCCATTTTTTAAACACATCTTTCTTGAGTGCATATTGAGGGGATATGTTCGAAGGCCATAATCACTTGGTCAAATACATGAGTTGACACCTTTAATGACGGAAAT
>SNQJ01S0102978.1:36905-56817 GCA_010110895.2 Picea sitchensis
AAAGCGCTTTTAACCCTTTTTAGCTCAATGCCACTTTCTGAATATAACACCTGTGACTGGAGTGACCTCTAGTAACCTTGTTTACCCCTCTTTGGCCATGGCTATAGTCTAACGGGGCGGTTTAGACCATTAAGCCTCCTCTCTGGAGCTCCTATTTGGAAAGGGACATTACATCCCTCTTGGCTCTCTCTCTTCTTCCCTCCATTGTCAACCCAATGCTCACCTACTTGAACAATTTTCATTCCCATTCTCTAGACTATTTGCATCCCAATAAGCCCTTAGCCTTATGGAGGTCACTCGATTACGCTCACCTCTATTCTCCTTGATGTAGATCACCTCCAACCTTGGTG
Source organism: Picea sitchensis (assembly GCA_010110895.2). Taxonomy (NCBI): domain Eukaryota; kingdom Viridiplantae; phylum Streptophyta; class Pinopsida; order Pinales; family Pinaceae; genus Picea; species Picea sitchensis. The sequence goes on from SNQJ01S0102978.1 coordinate 37,256, forward strand.
GGGAATTATTAGTGCTTCTTATTTTCCCTTGCATGATTTTTTATTGTCATTTCTGCAAAACTTTTGTTTTTCTCAATGCATGAGTGCATTAATAAGGTGCTCTTCCCTACCATCATCGTTGGAAAGTTTCCACAATATTATCATCAACCTTTGACTTTACACTATCCCTCTTTTTAGTAATTCGTAATTGAAAATCTTCTATATCCCTTGGATTTGCCTTGGTTTTCTAGGCATTAGTGACCTAGGATATATGATATAGTTGCTTTCCAAGTTTCCAACTCAATCGTCCTCGAGACAACTTTTCATGCTTAGCAATCAATGTCCAAAGTACTACATTGTGACTTTGATGGCCCCAAAAAAGGATGGGATCTAGTGACAAGATCCATTAAGACCTTCCACTCAACAAGGGGACAACATAGTTTAGTTCCCTTTTTCGCGGGAAAGGAACTAGCTTAGAAGACTTTCCACACTTGGGGGATTTGTGAGGCAAAGATGCAAGTAATTGGCTACTATGGAGAACTACCAATTTTTCTAATTGCTAACAAGTGTGTGCTTTAACAAAGCTTGTAAGCTCCTTATTGTAGCATGTTCAAGATGAGTTTGGATGCTTAAGGACTAGTTTGGAAGGATTATAATTGGTCTTATAACCCTTTATAGACTATAAAACTAAAGAGCTATATCCTAAGATTCAATCAAATTATCCACTTGAAGATCACCTTAACGAGAAGTATGCAATTAAAGATGATGAAATCAAATGGCTTAAGAGGGGTCAAAATATCTAAATATTCCATTTTTCCTTCAAGATCGAGGTGCTTGGATGATTGGTGTTTCATAACAACTTAGTGATTAATAATCGGCTTTAGTGCTCAAGGTTAACGAATGGACGATATTTGATTTGTCACAACAAAGATATGGTTAAACAAGTGCATTTGAGTTGCAAGATTGCCAAAGCCTTGGGATTGTGTTGCCAACTTGCCAATGAGTTCATCATTCTATTTGTTGTCCCCTTTCACTGGAATGGACTCATTCCTAAGGTCGAATGGATAGTAAAACAGTTTGGGCAAAGTATATGGAATGCTATAAGATTGACTAGAAACTCCTTTTTATGGATGGAAATAGTGATGTAATGCCAAATTTAATGGAGATACTACACCCTTTCATTTGGGCAAACTCTCAACTTATAGATCACATCTAGAAACACAATTTTAAGCCATGCTTAACAATAATAAAAGATGTGGACTCTCTAGACATTGTGATCTATAAACTGCCTCAAATATTCCAATGGTCGGCTTACCAAAACAAATCTTAAAACGACTATAGTGAGCCTATGCTCCTCTATGCAATTGTATTTTTAAATTTTTAATGCTTTAACATAGATATAAACACAATGTTTGGAACTTTAACTATTGTGACATATGAAATAGACTACAATAGACAAACCACACAAGGAAACAAAACTAATTATCATGTAAACTCATATGGGAAAACCAACATTGAATGAAGCACTATGCCTCATGTCTTCTTTTATTATGGAGATTACAATACAAATTATAAAGTTGTCCAAACGCACTGTGAAACTATGAAAAACTATGGTCTTCTATAGTCCTCTACAATATGCTTCCATCTCTTTGCTCTATTAGTATCTCCTCCACACACCCCTGCTCATACTATGGTGGGAAGCTATTGAAAAATGAACCCTTTTCCTCATGTTCCTAGGTTTTTTAAGCTAGAATTAGTGTTAGGTTTAAGGTTTCAAAACCATATTGGAACCTACATGATGCTTCTAGAAGCCTCTAATGGATTCTCACATGTTATCATCTCCCCATATCCAAATTATGGTAAATTGACATGGTCACCACTTCAACATGAGCTGAATATTTTGACCAATACCATGCCAAGGTCATGACTTTTGCATATGAACTTCATTTTAGGTGCACAATAGCTCATGGAAAGATCTCAATGACAAGAAAAATTTCTGCCATGGATGAGATGGCCTATGGCAACCCTAATCTAACACCAAGCCCAAAATATGTTGTTTAGTGCCCCAAAAATACATCGAAAGTTGATGACCCAAATTCGACACAATGAACATCATCCCTAAGATGTCTCAAATTTTAATATCCCCCATCTAAAGCATCAATAACGTCATATGATACCTATGTGACCCATTTTGGATCACATTAGGGCCAAGGTAAATATGTCGACTCTCCTTGCCTATATAGGGAGGGGTAGTTTGTATAACCACATCTTTGGATTAATGATATATGACTCTTGATGTATTTTTTATTTGGATTAATGATATACAACTCTTGATGTATTTTTTATTGTACAGCAATTAAATATAAGATATGCTTTCGAAACGAAAAGTTCTTTAATGGAAGATTAACTTCCATCTCGACTATTCAAAAATTCAACCTTTAAATAATGTTGATTTTCTATTGTTAAAATCCATATAAATAGAAAGCTGCGCAGGCCATGAATATAGGTTATAAAGCATTGATCTACCAAGCTCTTATAGGCTAGAAGTTCCACAATCGACTAAAAACGCCAACCCTTGCAACTCATTATAGAGCGTTTAGAATATTTCGAAATTCTTGATGCGGAAGATACCGACAGGTCTCCTAACAACCATGAGCATCCCATCTCGGATTAAAATATAACTGTAACCAGATGCCACGTTTCACATGGTAAAGAACATAGCGATGGTATTAAAGTTAGCTAGATGCTTCACCTGAATGGTTCAAGTTTCCAATCGGATTAATTATGCAGCAAAAACGTATTCGCGGGTCTAACTCTGCAGCTATTTTTCCTATGCTATTATTCTCCCATTCAATTTTACCCCTGTGCAGATGCTGCTTGGCTGTCAATAGTGTAAGGGTTAATAGCAATTTTCTTCTCTGGGTTTGAAGCTCCTACAATACTTGCATGCTGTACAAACTCGCTAGATGACATGTGCCTTCCATGGCAGGCACACACTACATTAACTTGGTTTGCATTATACCTGTACAGTACACCACATATTGTCTTTCCACCAGGCCCAGTTGTTGATACCCACGGTAGCTCTGGTGTTCTACCAGTTCCACCTAACTTCAATCCGCATGCTACACCAGGCTGTAAAGCCGATACTTCTCGAGAAAGACAACTTGCCATGTAAGGCCCTCCAATGGCATGTCCTGCGTCCTTCTGGACAGCCTCAGAAGCTATGGCACTCCCACCTACATTTCTTTTTAATTCTGCTTCATCTTTTCTTGGAGATTTTATTGACACTGTTTTTTTGCATTCGTGTGTTGCTGATCCAATGGAAATTGAGTCCCCAGAACCCTTCACTGCAGAAACTCTACCATGTTCAGTGAAGAACTGTGTTTCCCCTGTGCCAGAGAGTGTTTGTGGTGGGGCAAGTAAAGCGCCAGATGAAAATGAAGGACTTGATAGGACTTGGGGATCTAACACTGATAGTAAGTATGCAGGTGCTGTACCTTCTTCTTGACTATTACGCAATGAATCTGATCTATAAAGTGAATAGATACTATGTTTAAATGTATCCTCTGTTGTTAAGGTAACTTGTTTCCTTCGTTGGTCATGACTTCTTACTCCTGCCAAACAGACAGCTGGCATTATCAGGCAAAATAAATAGCATGCCTAGTTGATGCTTTAAGCATAATTTTCTATAAATATATGCATAGAATGGGATGTTGAGATTGAAAGACAACCTAGGCAATTATCAGATATGCATCCAAACATACAAGACAGTAACATATCAACGAATAGTACTTCCAGCTTTAAGAGCCATGACAAGTAAAAGCACTAGAAAGATGGCAATACAGAATTATCTGCATTTACTTGCCAATTTATGCAAGGCAGAGATATTGCCCTATTGTAGAATGGACAGTAAGGAGTTCCGATGCATCACTAGGATAACGTTGAGTATTCAAGTGGATGAGCCATACTGAGAGGGATATCTTGGTAGTTACATCAGAATCTAAATACAGATTAGCACCCCAGGTGTCCCTAAAGTTTAACATCTACACTAATCACCGATTGGGAAATGAAAAGTTGAAGGATGGGCATGACTCTTACTTCAGCGTTACTGGAGACAAACAGAAGAGAACTTTCTTCCTTTGTCATCGTATAGTTGATGACAACAATCCTAAAGCCGTTTTCCAATCCCTTTTGACAATTTGCCTGCACCAGCCAAAAGAGAGTATGCTAGATAATAGAACATTGTATTTCCAGAAAATACATGATAGGTAAGATTAGCCTACACCAGCTATAAAAATGGCTGTCCCATGCCAAATACAAATTGATTAGTCCTGTTCACAATATATAATTATATGGTTGTGGGGAATTACAATTGAATCGTCAATCTATTTTGGTGTTTTAATAAATTATCAGAAGCAGCATGGCATTGCAGTGGTATATGGCACTTTGGAAAAGCATTTCAAGAAGAGAAGATAATGACATCAATTCCAAGGAGAGGCTTTCTCATCATGATGAAGGATACAAGTAACTATGAATTCCCTGGCCTTGATAGCAAGGAAAGGCACCTATCTGTAGCATAGAAGTGGACAACTGCAACTTGCGATGCAGAAAGAGGTGTGTGGCTAATGGCTGGTAGATGGGAATTAGATCATTGTAACATCAGGAGAGGCTTAAAACGGGAAATATTATACGTGTTAACTGCTCAACCATGCCCTCCAAAAATATCGATGAAAAATATAGATTTTATTCAAATTGAAGCTACAAAAATTACAGGTGGCTTGTAGGAAATGTTACATCCCCATATACCACCCATTTCTTCTCTAACAAGAGTACTATAATATAGAGATCCCAGTTTCAAAATAAATATAGAGAACATATTAAGCTTCAAACAACTGTTAACACAAGTGATCATCGAGGAAAACCTACATAGAGAACTCACAATCCTCCTCCAGATCTTAGCCATTGCAACGTCCAACCACTCAGCCTTGTCCACAACTTGTGGAAATAAGCCAAAGTTACTGGCCACTGCTATATGCTCTAATTCATAAGAAAAGAAATTCGTCACACCTTAACTGGCTGAAAATGCTAAAAACATAGCAAGAACCAATCTATCCAGATGGTTTTATATAAACAAGGGCAGAAGCCCGTATAGCACACATAATATTTCTAGCAAATCAGCCCCTACTGTTAGACCAAAAGTCCGGAGAAAAACAGCCAATCCAGCAATCCCCGGTGACAATCTTCCTAGCTCGAAACATTTAAAACTCAGTGCTTGGTGCTGCTGAACAAAAACAAAAAAGTATACAATTTTCAGTTGTGATTCATGCATTACAGCCTCAAAAACAAGGTCTGACTTCTGCATGATGATTGAACTATATATTTCAACTGAAAAAGAAATGGAAGATAATAAGTTAATAACTGAGAATGGTATAATCACACAGCTTCATCAATCTCAAAAAGCATAACCATACGAATCAAGGAAAAAAGAATATATACAAGCATAGCATATCCGTTTACTGACATACACAAACAATCTGCATGGAAGAAAAGAAAGAAATTAACCTTGAGAAACTTTTGTTTCATCCTCTACACATTCTGAAGAAGTCCTTGCACCTCCAAAATTTGCTGGATAGAAGGTCGGAGATTGCTGAGGACGTAAAACTGGCACCCAAGATGGTGATGCTTCAGGTGTTGGCAATTGAAATGGTGCATAGCCAGGAGGCAGCTGAAAGCCACCGGGATAAATTGGAGGCCGAGCTCCAGTACGATCCAAACAATCAACAGATGGAGGTATATAATGCATGAGGTAAGGAAATGAGAACCCTACTGGAAATGGGACATTTTGGTTGTTAGGTACTGGAATGGGGAGAGAGTAGGGTGCAGGCAAAACTGAGAAGGATGGAAGAGGGTAGTGAAGAGCTGTGCTTGTCATTGTGGCTGAATTTGTAATCGGCACACTGGAAAGCACTGTATTAGAGTTATTTCCAACTGTATTAGACTGTGGAACTGGTTTTCCTACACCCACCAGACTTTGTTTTTTGCAGTCTTGCTCTTCTGTGTTCTCTGTTTTCTGCAAGGCATCAGTTCCCTTGGACATGCATTGCTGAGCTTCTAATGGATATTTATAGTTTTCATTTGGTGAGTATCCTAACTGCTTGGCGTTTGAAAATGATTTGCCTATTTCCCGGGCCTTCAGACCCTGCAGGAAAGAATTATCAGAGTCGTTTGATTCCTCTTGCTGAGATTCTGAACTCTCTTCTTTATCTGTGTCTGTTTCGCTCTCCTTCGTATTCCTGTCCCTTTCTCGCTGAAAGTTAAAACTTATATCAGGTGCTTGATTGGCTTCATCATGGTCATCCTGAGTAATCTTAGATCTGTCCATATCAGCAAGTGATGGAGTGGGCATTTCCCACCCACGAACCCATGTGTTGCTTCCAGGCCTGCGGAAACCTGTTTCAACAGTATCATCATTGTCAACCGAGGAAACATATTGCATGGTTAGTAACTGGAAAGATAACATAGAGGTAGTAGGCTTACCATGTGGACCAGACCTCTCATCTTCCTTCTTCGTTTTCTTCTGCTGTTTTTGTTCCTCAATTAGCATTTTACGCTTCTTTCTTGCTTCCCTCATCTCTTCTTTCTTCTGATTCTCCAATACATCATCTCGCTGGTGCTGCTGCACCACTGACTTCCTTTGTTGCTGATCAGTATTTTCATTCTCCATGCCTTTAAACTGTTTGTCCTGTGTAATATCCAATTGAAGGGATGGATTCATTCCCAGGGAAGGAGATTGAGTTCCAACAATCTGAGTTGAGTGTTGAATTAGAGAATTTGGCATAGCATGTGATTGTACAATAGCCTGCCCAGACATCACACTTCCCTTCCCAAAGGCTTCTAGGAAATGAGCAGGCAAATTATTCTGCGTGAACTGTCCTGCTGCTGCATGTGGTGGAAATTGAAGTTCTCTCGACATAACATTAATATCACCTTTTCTTACTGGAGTCCCCAGAGTTTCTGCATGACTGTTCTTTGAGGAAAAGTTTGACAGAACTTGTTGAGGAGAAGCATTTGGCAGTTCTAAAGTTTCTGCCGCACACCATGTGTCTCCAAAACCTGGAAACAGTAGTTGACTCGTATGCATACCCATTGACTTCTGTGGCTCCTCTAAAGTACTTTTTTCTAAACTTATCCTAAAGTTTTCCTGTTGTAGAGGCAAAGTACCAGCCTTTTGTTTCCCAATATCTTCCTCCTCTCCATTGCAATTTTGAAGGAAATGATTTAGAAATGCATTTTTAACACCAGTTTTACCATTTTTCAATTTTTCTTTTCCTTCATTAGAATTAGGTTCTTTGCCCTTCACTTTGCTCGTAGATCCACCACATGATAGGCGCAAGCTTAGTTCAAGCCCGCTGTCATCTTCTGAACCATCTGGAGAGGTAGGATTCTGGTTGAAGTTTCTAACATCTCCCATTTTCAGTCCCTTGTATATGGTTTCACAACCTACTTGGTTCCAGGAGCTGACAACCCATTATTTATCCTCCTGCAAGCTGAAAGCATTGCCAAATTAAGTTCAATTCAGGATGATAGCATTTTCTTCAAACATCAAGCTTTGAGGTCATCTGTAAAGGAAATCAAAACGCAAAACTAAAGCACTGGAAAGCAGGTGTTATTGAGTCTCAAAAATGTTCAAGCCAAAAATGTGTGGTGGATTTTTACCAAATTGAACAGTTAAAAGCATACAAGCAAACTGACAAAACACAAATTATCTTAATTATCCACTTTTTCATAAATCAGTGTTTTCTTTTCATTTCTTTGCCGCTATTTCCCCATTCTTATTTGTTAGCAATTACTTCTAATGTGATGAATGATGCCTAGGTTACCAGACACTGGGCTTTTGTTGCCAGAAAATGTTACCATGCTTACAATCATCGTTTTTGCAAAAGACTGATTAAAAATAAACAATAGGGTAAGAAGAATTCACAGGATGTACATTATGTAGGAAATTCAAAATATGAAGTATGACTTGTAAAATGTATGAAATTTTCATTTCTTATTTAAGCTTTAAAATTTCTGGTTCTAATTCCTGTGTGCTTTGCTAAATTGGTACTGAGTTTTAAATATAACAAATACCACCTCAATCTGGTTCTCTCCTTTCAGTTCCCAAAGATTATGCAGCTTAGGTTACTAATAAATGAAGATTCTTGTAATCAGGATATTAATAATCTAAAGCAAAGCAGCTAAATAATTGGAAAACAAAGACTACACAAATAAACTGTAGAAGCACACATAAAAAGTTATTTTTAAAAGAGATCAATCTCCATGCTGACCTCTTATTACCCTCTCTAGAACATGTTTCTAAACTAGACAGATCATAAGCAATATTCTAGAACATAGTTAGCAAGTTCAAAATCAAATTCAGTACAATATGCAAAAAAAATCAGATGAAATTTTTTCAGTTCAATAAAAATTTGAGTATAGACACTGTAAATATGATATGTTTCCTTTAAATTATCAAGGTTTTGCAGCAACTCTTCATATAGCAAGGTGAATGACTCAAACCTCGTGTAATGCTGAAAGCTGGATTTCTCAATACCAGACATTGAAATAACACATTCCATACAAAGATCACCCAAATGAGCAAGACTTTTCACTTTTAAATTATTTGTTGACGTGTAGTTTGGACATGTCTGGATGTCGAGGGAGGCCTGTCATGGATCCCGTTCACTTCTATTCAGGGCCAGTTGATAGTAAAATAAGTAGAGGAGAGGAATTCGATTAACTGTAAGTATAAGATAGGACTCCACCTCACTGGGACTTCCTTTCTTCCCCAATTTTGCACCCTGGCCACTTCTAACAAAGAGGTTAATGCAGCTGCTACCTGTGCTGGCGATCTGAGCTTGCTGCACAGATCATAGCAACAGTAATCCCACTAGAGCGGATATGCTCATTCAGTTTTAGCCTGAAACCTTGCTCTCCGAAAACAGATGGACCACATCTAAAATACACCCTCACTTCTGCTATAACCAAACCAAATGAGTCGCCAACCGAACCGAATTTTTGAAGTTCCGTATTGTTTGGGGCCTGGGCTGATTCAGCCAAATTTGGTAAGTATGTTTTAGAATTTAACTCATACAGACCAGAACAAATATGAAAGAACATAGCCTGACTGGTTGTACCTACTATGTAGCATAAACAATGGAGCTAGTGGTTTCTTTGAAACTGAAACAAGAAATGAGTTAGAACATCAGAATCTTCATGAGGTTTCTACTCTAGGATCAAATTTGTACCTTTTAACTTTTTAAGCCATCAATGGACTGTACTCCATCTTTGTCTTTCTTTATCCAATTGCAACTATATATATATATTTTAAATCATGTCAGCAAGAGCTTTGTGTGGAGAAGCATGAAGCATATCAAATGTATGTTAGTTGAATATGCAAGGAAACTCTATAAACTTGAACTCAAAGGCGTGATGCACATATCCATTCTAATATCATGCAGAGCAATAGGAACTTCCAAGACAATTCAAATTGTAAATGCTAAGCATTTGGGACAGTTCTCCTCAGTATCCTATAATTTACTCATACCGATGATTAAACCATGAATGAAGTTAGAGGATGCTTCTTCCTAATTCACTCTTTAAAATCGAGCTAGGTGATATTTCTACAGGTTGCAATTGCTCAAACTGGATGCCCAGGAGTTTAGTGGATGAAGAGTAGGAGTGGAAAAGTGTGTAACCAAAAAGACGAGTAGGAGACAGTTGACTCTTAAATCAAGTAATCTATAAACTACCTTTATTCAAACTGCGCTCTAAGGTCATCCATTTGTGTAGCAGGAAAGAACCCTAAAATGCAACAAATTAAAAATTATTTTAGGTTGAGTCTGTGACATGGGTCAGCTAGGGTTGAACGGGTAAAAAGATAAAATATCTTTATGTTTTAGGGTACTTTTTATGAGGAACCTTCCCCTCTTAGCCTAATGGGATTTGCTTGTAAAAGCCAAATTCAGTTTTTTCAGTAAAGATGTTGAATCCCTACCTATTCAAGCCAGGGCTCAAATTTTAGTGTTTCTGGCTTTTATAGGAAGGGCATTTCCTTGTAATCCTGTAGCTAGATTGTTGTAATTCTTTGTTCCATGATGTAGTTGATTCTCACAAAAAAAATGATGTTATACTATATCACTTTATACTCCCATCACACATCCTCAATGCTCGTAGAGAGTTAAAACGACTATGTGCACCAAGAACTTATTTTAAGCCTTAAAACCCTCACGAGTTTAAAGAGGTTCAATAGCTCAATCTCCTTGGTCCCTTCTCTAGTTAAAATTGATAGCCAATGACCAGACTTATAGCTCCCTCAACTGGCCACGTTTTGGTTGAGAAAGGGACAAGAAGTATCAAGTTTGGCACTTTTGTTACACATTAAAGGAATTTTCTCCCTTCCATCAGAAAATTCCTTTAATGTTCAATTTCATGCTATATCTCACCCCTTTAGGGGCAAGATGATATGTCCTTCACTTAGAGATGGTGAAAGGACGAGTATTAGTATCTGAATATCTCATTCCTACATTATAATGTGAAACACATATATTGTCTCCAAGTATAATGCCTGTGATAGGCTCAATGGTATTTGAATGTGCAAGATTTTCCCCGGGCATGGAATAAGAAGTTAGAGTACATTTGGTCACTTAATATTGAGAGGAAAAAAAGCAGGATTTCGATACAATGATCAGGGAAGACATATACCGTTAGTTTATTCAAGTCACTTGGACCCCCACCACCAATCCTCTTGGCCCTAACAGTAATATGGCCTTCTACTTTGAACATTTTTTAGAGTTGATAAACGTCCTCATTGACTATCCAGACTACATAAAACATTATTGGTCACACAACCTCAAGATCCCACTAGACCAATTGAGGGTATATTCTCACCATCTACGTGTGGAGTCCAATCCCCACATTCCGCGACTAGATAAGATTTGTCAGTTGTGTCATATACAAGAGATCGAATCAAAGGAGTACGTCATCTACAGAGGTCCCATATATTATGACATTAAAGGGAGATATCACTCTCTATACCGCAATTTAGGAGGATCCCTTGCTATTTTTTTCCATTATCCAAATCAGATATGTTTGTCTCTCTACAATCAAGATGCAATTACTCATAGACGAAAGACCTTACAAGACCTACCTAGGACCAACTCTACCAATTTGATCACCTCTTTCATCCAATTTATATCGTGATTGGAGGTGTGAAGCATCGCCTATACAAACCATCCATGGATACAAGGCATTGTAGGTAGATGAGACAGTTCACAAACTCCCATTTTGTCAAGGCACAACAACCTACCTACACAAAGCCACAAAGATGTACTTGCTCTAGTTGGTCTCAACATGAGAATGCCCCCCAACACGGGTCGAGTAACCAAACATCCATTACTAGATTTTTCTCTTTGGCCTAAGATGTTAAGAGAGCTTCAATAGATTGTACTCAGCCTCCCCCAAGATTACCCAACCAAGTCCTCTTAGGCGTGAGCACTCTCTCAACAACATCATCAGGCTTTGCATTTGTACCTTCACAATGATTCATGATCATGGAGATAGCTCCTCCTCCACCTCTACATTATCCTTGGTATAGTGACTTGTTATCCACCTTGACACTCCTATATCACTATTGTGACTTGTTGTTACTCTCTAGTCCCATTGAACTACTTTGGTCACTAGTGCACAATAATAAAATTATATTATCTTTACATTGTTTAATAATGTGCTTATAGTTAGAATCTAGATTAAGATTGCAAAAGTTTAATACACATTATGCATGCACCCTATTACATAAGTAGAAAAGTACCCTGTATTTATTTTGGGAATGCCCCAAGGTTAGACTATTTTGGGCCTTTTGATGCATCGATAGCTAGTAGTTTTTTATTCAAGCCTCTATCTTACAAATGGCTCTTTTGAGGGGCACACATTATTCGGATAGGAATTTTGTTGCTTGCTAGCAGATGATCAAATCTGAAGTCCTTTCAACCATTTGGAAGTTGAAAAATGGATGCAAATTTACAAGAGTTTAATCAATGATGCAAGACAACATAATCAAGATTCCTCAGTTGCTAATCTACTACTACAAGTGGGAGCTCATTAGGAAGCAAGATATCTAACAAATAGTGTGTTGAGAGCTATTCTCACTTAAATGAGCTCACTTTTCGAACATTAGTGAGTCCCTCTTGAGGTTGCACATGAGTAGGTAGTTCCTCAACCATATCAAGACTAGTGGTATTCTACAAGAAATCTGGTCATTGGATCTTGGATGTCGATGGTGTCTTAGAACCATTTCTCTTCTAGACACTTTACTTACAAGGAGCAGTTGCACACTTAGATCCTTCTTCATTTGGGACCCACTAGTTATATCCACCTCTAGTACAAACTTCTAGTTAACATCAATCATATGTGTAATAGAGATGAAACAACTTTAATGAGCACCTAGGACAATATGATCAACTAATTCCCTTGATATGCCTTTTGTGCTTTATTGGATGCAGGTCTCTTGTTGTAATGAGCTTGTGGTCTTTGAAGGTCAACGACCTATCTCTACTTTGTAAAGTTTCTGCAGAGGATGAACTAGAAACAATTGATATCAAAATTGATCTATTTAAAAGGCTTACTAGTGCAAGGTGAGTAATTTCCTTCATTTAAGGTGTCATTGAGAATCACATAGTGTTAGGGTGCTTTGACTCAGATGAAGACCTCCATTCCTAGAAAAGATTTGCTTCTTAGCAATTGGATTGTGAAGATGGAAGTAGCTCTTAAGAAATATTTTGTAGCTAGAGCAATGCGACAGTCTTAACTTATTAACATGCATGTGTGTCTTCACGAGTGCCACCATCACACCACTTCAAGATTCTAAACCTTATGAGTTGTGTTACCACTATTGATAGGAAGGAGACATGGTGTCATCCCTTTAGCCATGTAACTATAACATTTTGTATCATTAATACAATTTAGTTGACTTTATGCAATAAAGAAAAATGTTCTCCTAGAAGTAACTTTGAGAAGAGAGAGGTTGGAGGGAATAATGCAAAGGAGTTAGCCATCATAAAATTTGGCAAGTTTCATTACTCAAGATCCCACTAGACCAATCAGGATATGTTCTCACCATCTACATGTGGAGTCCAACCCCCACATTCCACCACTAGATAAGGTTTGTCAGTTGTGTCATTTACAGGAGATCGAGTCAAAGGAGTAGTACATCTACAGATGTCCCATATATCATATTATTATGATATCGGAGGGAGAAATCATTGTTTGTACTATGATTCAGAAAGGTTCCTTGCTACTTTTTTCTATTATCCAGATCAGAGATGTTTGAGTCTCTACAATCAAGATGCAATTAATCATAGATGATAGACCTTACAAGACCTATCAAGGACTAGCTCTACAAGTTGATCACCTCTTTCCTCTAACTTATATCGTTGATTGGACGTGTAAAGCATCATCTAGACACACCATCCATGGATACAAGGCAATGTAGGCCGATCAGTAAACTCACAACCTCCCATTTTGTCAAGACACAACAACCCACTTACACAAAGCCATGAAGATGTACCCACTCTAGTTGGTCTCGGCATGAGAAGAACCCGACACAAATTGAGTAACCAGGCATCCCTTACTAGATTTTTCTCTTTGGCCTCGGATGTTAAGAGAACCTAAGTAGATTGTACTTTGCCTCCCCCAAAGATTACCCAAGCAAGTCCTCTCAATCTTGACACTCCCTAGACAGCATCATCATGCTTTGTATTTGTACCTTTAGGATGAGTCATGATGATGGCGATAACTCCTCCTCCACCTCTACATTTACCCCTAGTATAGTGTAGTACCCTCCTCCCCCCCCACCCTCTTTTATCCTTTTCCTTTTGTATAACAACTCACTCATCTTAGTTCTTGTATGGGTTTATCCCTTTCTACTAACTACTATTATATGTATTCTTTTGTTACTTAGGAGTAGTCTCAACAGTCCCACATCATTATTGTGGCTTGTTGAATTGTCTAGCCCCATTAATGTACTTTGATCACTAGTGCACAATAATAAAATTATCTTATGTTATATATACATTGCTTAATAATCTGCTTATAGTTAGAATCTAGATTAAGATTGCAAAAGTTTAATACACATTATGCATGCACTTTATTACATAAGTGGAAAAGTATCTTGTATTTATTTTGGGATTGCTCTAAGGCTAGACCATTTTGGGCCTTTTGATGCTTGATAGCTCGCAGTTTCTTATTCAAGCCTCTATCTTACAGATGGGTCTTTTGGGGGGCACACATTATCAGGATAATGATTTGGTTGCTTGCTAGCAGATGATTAATTCTGAAGTCCTTTGGACCATTTGGAAGTTGAAAAATGAATGGATGCAAACTTAAAAGAGCTTAATCAATGATGCAGGACAACATAATCAAGATTCTTTGGTTGCTAAGATGGTAGTACAAGTGGGAGCTCATTCGGAAGCAAGAGATCTGGCAAACAGTGTGTTGAGTGTTATTCTTGCTTGAAGGAGCTCAGTTTTTTAACATTATTGAGTCCCTCGTGGAGTTGCGCATGAGTAGCTGTTTCCGCAACCAGATGAATCCTAGTGGTATTCTACAAGAAATCTGGTCATTGGATCTAGGATGTTAATGGTGTCGTAGAACCGTTTCTCTTCAGGACACTTCAGTTACAAGGAGCAGTTGCAGACTTAGAGCCTTCTGCCTTTGGCACCCACTAGTTATAACTTATAACCACCTCCAGTACAAACTTCTGCTTAACATCAATCACGTATGGAATAGAGATGAAACAGCTTTAATGAGGCACCTAGGATAATCTGATCAGCTGATTCCCTTGATATGCCTTTTGCTGTGCTTTATTGGATGAGTGTATCTTGTTGTAATGAGTTTGTGGTCTTTGAGGATCAACAGCCTGTCTCTACTTTGTAAAGTTTCTGCAGAGGGTGAACTAGCGGCGATTGATCTCAACATAGATCTGTTTAAAAGGCTTACTAGTGCAGGATAAATTCCTTAAGTTAAGGTGTCATTTAGGATCACATACAGTTAGGATGCTTTGACTCATATGACTGCAAGCGCATAAAGAAGACCTCCATTCCTAGAAAAGATTTGCTTCTTAGCAATTGGACAGTGAAGATGGAAGTAGCACTCAAGTGAGTTTTAGCGCTAGAGCAACTCCAGGGTCTCAACTTATTGACATGCGTGTGTGTCTTCACTGATGCCACCATCACATGAACAACTTCAGGATTCTAAACCATCCAGGCTAGGCTGCCACTGTTGATGGGAATGAGACATGGTGTCAGCCCTTTGGCCATGCAATTATAACATTTTGTATCATTAATACAATTTAGCTGACTTTATGCAATAGAGAAAAATGTTCTCCTAGAAGTATCTTTGAGAAGAGAAAGGTCGGATGGAATGATGCAAAGGACTGAGCCATCATAAAAATTTCCAAGTTCCGTTGCTATATACAGCTAACTCAATGAATCATAAATATGATTAGGCACCAACTTGGCACCAATTCAAATTGGGAAAGCAAATAATATGGTTATTATGTTGACATGGTATTATCTACTGGAAAATATAAATGAAGAATTGGAGTGCAAGACCAATGCAAAACAAATCTCCAAATCCAAGCTGAGAGTATATGGCAAACAAATCTAGTGTCTAAGCCTTTGGTGGAATTGTAAATAAAGGGAGAAATCAGAGCCAAAGACATTCTACAATTTGCCTAAAAAGATGTATCCATTCCTAACAATGAAGTTTCTTGCTATGCAATGTCAATGCTTGCATAGAGGTATAATTTCCTTCAGATTTCCAGTTAAAATTTCAGCTCTATAAATGGGGAGAATTAACAACTGGGCTTTTAAGGCAACAATGTTGCCATCCAAGAGTTCTATAAACCTGTTAAAACATGTATCAGATAACGATCTTGACATAATGAAAATGCCATGACAAGGCTTGGCACTAGTGAGACTGGACTAGCAAGTAGAAACTGAACCAAGGACAGCGGCAAAGGATCCCAAAACAATTCTTCTTAATTAATGATAGATGTTCAAAATCCTTAACAAATGTGAAGCCTTACGAGACACTATTATCTGGTGGGAAATAATCAAAGCCACCCTAGATTGACAGAGATTATAGCCCAAGTTTGCAGCAGCTTGTAACCAATAATTGTAAAAAAGATTCAAAATCATAAGCCTTCCTTTGATATCTTGAAGGAAGTAGGTGAGGAGAGAAATTAAGATTGAATAGTACATAATCCACACATGGAAGGGATAAATGAAGTTTCCCTACACGTCTTTCCTCTACTATTTTCTGTGTCCTTGCCTTAATCATAACTCCAACTTCCTCTAGTACATGATAGCTGGCAAAGCTCAAGGCTAAAATATAACTCCATGCTTATTTAGGAACCCACGTCTGCACCATGGTTTGTGGGTACCTGCACTATCCCCTTACGATTTTTTGATCATCATGGTTTATCTACTTATGATTTCTATAGCAGTCTGGCTAGAGTTAGCACTATACAATATTCCCTCACTATGCCTAATGCAGAGCACCTGAACGAATCATCTTTTTCATTAACTGATTATCGTAATATGATTCAAAATTTTCCCTTGAACCCATTTTAGCTTCTGCATATTAAAGCATTGTATTGTTACATGACACTGTATCAAAGAGATCTAGTGTGTTGTTTCCCAACATTGCATGTGGTGAGAGGTAATTATCAAGTTTCTTTTTTAACTTTTATTTCAGTTGTCCATTGATCAAAGGAAGTGGGTCTACCTTTAGCTTAGATAACTTTGTGCCTCGGACACCCACGTTCTCACCATGGCTTGGGACATCTGCACTAGCCACTCATAAATTTATGATCATCATGGTTTATCCATTTACGATTTCACTCGTAGTAGTCAAGTGAGAAGCCATCGGCCAGATCTTTGGCACTATACAATATTGCCCCGTTATCTATTGCAGAACACCTGAACTGGACATCTACTCCATTAACTGATAATCAGAATACGATTCAAACTTTTCGCTTTAGCCAATTACACGACGCTGAATCAAAGTGACCTAGTGTATTGAACACCATTGCTGTTGACAAGCCTTCAGTGGCACAACAAAGAAATAAGTTTTCATTTTCCTCCTATTGATAAGTAGATATCAAGTGTCGTAAAGCAATAAGCTTTCTTTTTCCTCATATCGATGAGTAGATATCAAGTGTCGTTCTGTAACTTTTGGGTTGGTAAATGACCCTTTGTTGAGGAAGAGGGTCTACCACTGCCTTGGATGCCATGACCAAGGGGCGTACCGTGTCTATTCCACCAAGTTCAACCAGGACTTGCACCTGGCCTCGCCCATTGAGATACACTGCGTCCGTGAGCCATCAAGGTCTCCAGGACTTTCACCTGGTCTCATATGCAGTATGACTCGGCTGGCCACATTGACACAGCAACATGTTCTCGAGGAGTTTGAACCCAGGTCTCAGCATTGATAAGCAACATGTTCTCGAGGAGTTTGAACCCAGGTCTCAGCATTGATAAGTGCTTTGATTTAACCACTTGACCACAACCCGCTTGACAAGTATCTTTATGTAACTTATTCTAGAAATAGGCTAAAAACTACAATAAGGAACCCTGTAAGAGCCCACATATACATATCTCAGGCTACAGAAAGCAGCAAGAACCAATTACACAAGGACAAAACGTGGGTCTGCAACATTCATGGACTCTACTTATTAATGAAAACATATAGCAAGAGGCATCCTGCCTACAAAACTGAGCCATGGGTTTGATCTTCAGAGGCCCTGAATCGTCCTCCCAATCTTATAACAAGACCCAACATTCCAAGATTGCTAAAGATTACAATTCGGTTAATTAAATCCATTTGGCTTACCTCAGAAAGTGAGAGGGTGCATTTGGGAGAGCTTGAATAAAACTCTGAAATTCCCTGCACACTTAACATCGACTCTTCTTTCCGCCATGGAAGAAGTCCCACAGCTTTAGTTCTTCTTCACAATCACTCGTCAAGAGCATTACCCACTTTGGGACCCAATCCACCCACTACAAAAAGACCACTGAATAAATTTGCAAGGTCCACACAGAAAACAATAAAGAAAGACAGCACTTTACCCCTGTAAGTACACTCGTGCCCCACCAACAAAGACACAGGCAGGGAGAGAGGAAAAAGCAGATCTCATTGGATTTTTTTTTATCAATGGCGGGGGTTGAAAAGAGTCAAAAGTTGCTGTTACCCTTCCCTCCAATTTCCCACGTCCTGTCCATGTCAAGCCACGTGGCAGGGCCCCGAAGATGTGAGATTCTCCCACGTGCGCATGACATTTGGGACCGCCTTGATTTCTCTTGTGCCGACAGCGCTTAGACATGCATGATGTGTGATGGCCTTCCAAGGTCACCATGCATCCATGTTCATGGCCTCCCATTCACATGACATGCATGCAAGTTGGGTCTCTCGGCCCTACCTCGTCCAACGACACGTGTGATAATTCCTTCACGTGCGCTTAGGGTGAAGTGAAAGAACCTGCCTACCAATTAAAATGGCCTCATTTGGGGTTATATTGCCACCACATTACACATGGCTCAGCGGGTTATATTGCCACCACATTGCACACTTGTTGTTGATGTCACGAGGTGGTCTCCCTGCTAGTAAATGTGGTCAAAGTTTTACAATTGGTTGTCAAATATGGGTATATGGTAAATGTTCTATGTTATAATCCAAGTTTTATCATTTCACTAGGTTTAATGCTCATCCATACAAAAGTTGTATAAAAATTTTGTGGTGTGTTGTGTTATAGTCAAAGTTTATTCATACAAAAGTTGTATAAATTTTTTGTTGTGTGTTATCACTGAAATTTTGTTCGTACATGGTTACAAAAACTCAGCATCGTCAAACAGTGATAAAGTCATCTATGGACCTGAATTAATACTAAAACATTCAAAAAATGGGTCAAAAACTATACAAAGTAGTGAAAAATTGAAGAGCGTTATGCAGACATTGGGCGCGCGCGCACATGCGCGAAACAGGAACGCAGAAATCGCGCGCATGCGCACGATGCACGACTGTTATCGCAAAAAGCCGTGCACCTGCTAAACGGTGCATTTATGAGAGTGGTCGGCCTCCCACCCACTTATGGTTCAGCTCCTAAGCCGATTTGACCCTCAAATCTGGACTGGATCCGACTGGTGGGCTAGTCAAAGACCTAGGAATGCCCTAATTGACCTCTTTTCACACTACAAAGCAGTTAAACAATAACCCAAATGAATGCTATAAAAAGGCCATGGATGCACCTCATTTTTCAAGGAATTCAAAGTAATGTTATGCTGCTTCTATTCTCTTGAGGACTCCATCCTTGTCAAGAGCATATTGCCACCATTGCATTGGACAATCCATCTCACCCATTGAGTGGATTTGTAAAGAGTTATTTCATCATTTTCCATTTTTTCTTTGTTGTAAGAAGAGCTAGTTAGTGGGGGTCCAAGAGCCCTCCCTTGGAGGAAGAAGGGACTCATAGTCCCCTTTCTTCTTGG